>SMSQ01019082.1:0-12102 GCA_019453375.1 Ctenoplectra terminalis | reverse complement strand
AAATTTTTTTTTTTTATATGTTCGATAGGGGTTGTGGAATAGTTTTTAGATTTTTTTTAAATTTTTGAAATTAGATGAATGTTTGATGGAATTATTTTATTTCAAAGAATCGTGTTACTGTCTATATGCTAGATTTTTATT
Source organism: Ctenoplectra terminalis (assembly GCA_019453375.1). Lineage (NCBI taxonomy): Eukaryota > Metazoa > Arthropoda > Insecta > Hymenoptera > Apidae > Ctenoplectra > Ctenoplectra terminalis. The sequence goes on along the minus strand of SMSQ01019082.1, from coordinate 11,961 downwards.
TTAGATGTTGGCATGATTTATTTGTCTACGTTTATTGAAAGGAGAATAGTTAGTGGAATATTGGAAGGAGTTATTTTCGTGTTTATTTAACGTCTCTGTGTGAAATAGTTTATTCTACGTGTGTAGATATAAAATTTTTGATTGCATTTCGTTATTTTGTTCAGTGCTTCATAAGTAATATTTTGAAAACGAGAAAAATAAAGTGTAGAAGAATATTCGTCGTAAATTGTTGCATGGAATGTTTTCAGTTAGAAACTAATTTTTAATTTTACCATGGAAAAAAGAAACTAAATGAAACACGGTCAAATGATTAGAAAATTAAAAAATTTTAATTTCAAATTACTTCCAGATAAATATACTTTGATTGAATTAAAATTTATTTGCCTGAATCTTCACTTTATTTCAGACTTGTATCGTTACTTTTCGAACCTTCATAAAAATTTATTTTTACAATTACTGTTTCTTCAATAAAATAATTAATTCATAAAATAAAACATTCCACTTAGTTTTAAAACACTTCAGCAATAAAAAGCACACTTCAACATTCCAAACTCCTTATTAACAAAAACATAGACCGTGGACTTTTATACAAACTCAAAAAATTATATAAACTACCCACTCAGTTATTTATTCAGCAAATATTTTTACTTTATTCATTTGGTCACAAATTTTTGTTTTACAATCACAAAATGGTTTTACAATTGGTCGCAAAAATATCCGCCGACAGAAATTAAAATACAATTTCTTTTTCTTCCTTTAAAAACTATTACAAACTATTATAAAATAAATTCCTGAATGTACGTCACACGAATTTTGGTTCACTTTTTTATTTACAAACTTACAATTATACACAGAATTCGCTAAATACCAAAGATAGTTAAATACTTTTCTACCGATCACCCGCATTCTATTTATTTTTGCGCCTTTAAATCTTCTATAAACGCCTAAAAATCCACAGCCTCCTGATCATTCGTTACACCACCTTCCATTCTTCAACCAAAACGATTTACCTTTGAATGCAACCAAACCTCTCTATACTCACAACGATCCAAACAACCCCTTCGCTAGTCTTCGACAAAGGTCCTAGCCGAAGCGCGTTACCGATCGCTCCCGGATCCCACGTCGAGCGTTGTTGTTCCTTAAGATTTCAATCGGCTCGTAGTCACGTAAAGATATCAGCGGAGCGTGAGTCGGATCGCGTTCTCTGCTCCCCGGTGTCGGAGAAAACTCAATTCTAAGCCAAGTCGTAGGAATAGGCGGATAGGAGTTGGTTGTAAATGCCGACGTATTTAGAGAACCGATTCGACGCTCAAGGCTGGGGCTGGGCTGGCAGGCAAGCAAGCTCGCGTGTCTAGACCGGAAGTGGTTCTCGTGTTAGGCGTGGCTCCTTGATATACAACCCCTTGTATCTCACGCAGCTACCGAGTACCCCGCCTTGGTATGTGGCCGCACATATACGGGGTGTCCGACAACCTTTGCTTAGCCTCATAGGCTCCAACGAATCCGATCGATCCGGTCCCGGGTCTAAATTTACCTCGAGACCACCGATTTTTACTTATCTACTCCAGTATCTAACCGGTTTCTCAATTTTTTTTTCTTTTTATTTTTTTTATTTTCTTCTAGTATTTACAATTTGTCCAATGTGGACATTTGGTAAATTGGTTTAATGATACGGAGGGAGAGAAGGTGTGTGTGTGTGTGTGTGTGTTTGTGAGTTTACGGTGTGTTTGTGTGAGACAGAGAGGAATACCTTTCGACCATCCTTCATAAAATTCAGGTATCGCAGGATTTCAAGTTTTTCGTCGCACCAATAGGATGAAACGTAGTTTCTAATTGGTTCAGACTCGGTTCAGAAAATAGAATAAAGGAACCGAGGGAATATAGTTTCGAGTTAGATTTTAGTCGACCGCTCTAAGAGAAATTTGATATGAACTATTTTGTAAATTTTGAATAAAATAAATCGTAAATTTTAAGTAAAATAAATTCTAAATTTTAAATAAAATCAATTCTAAATTTTAAATAAAATCAATTCTAAATATTAAATAAAATCAATTCTAAATTTTAAATAAAATAAATTCTAAATATTTAAAAAAATCAATTCTAAATTTTAAATAAAATAAATTCTAAATTTTAAACAAAATTAATTTTAAATCAAATAAATTTTAAATAAAAGAGATTTTTAATTTTAAATAAACTAAATTTCTAGAGATACTGTGGTCGATGGGTAGAGGAATGCTAATGAAAAGCGTTCGGATATGTAACAACACTTTTATTTAAACTTGCTCGTGTCTCTTCGAGTGCTGGTCTCGGACTGTCTTCCGAGCACGTCACTCTTGAAACCCCGCGTCGCATCGTCTGCCTCCGATTTTTTTTATATTTATACAAAGCTCGAATCTTGACGAACCTCTGTCTCGGTTCTCGGTACGTGTTCGCAATTTCGAATGGAATCGTTAGGCTCTAGGATGTAGCGTAGAGCTGATCAACGTGGGCGCGGCTTAATTGAACCAGCAGCGACTGGATTTCCGGTTGCTTCTAATTAATATTCCTGGAAAGGACACATCGTTCGGTTTCTTGTTCAGGGTATCGTGTTTCTTGCAAACGCTTTCCATGGGAAGGGTACAACACGGTGAAGGCTGAGTTAGTGGAAACGTATGCGGCGTTTGAGGCTTGAGATATGTCGCGTAGACTGCTTTATGTATTCTCGCGTGGAGACTGTATATTATGCCGAAGTGGCTTTAAATTTTTACCACTTATCTTCGTATTCGTTTCCGTGTAACAGAAGAAATGATATCGCTACGGTCCGTAACGGTTGAGATCGTTGGGTCTTGGGATTTTCAAGATATTTTTGTTTTGATAATTTTTATTTATCGTAGAACAACAGTTTTGAATATCCTGAACGTTGTATCGTTTCTTAAATTGAAAATTCTTATTATAGATTTTAGTAGTGAAGATATTTCTATCTTAAAATTTCACGTGTCTAGAAAGTTAGAAAATTACAGTCAAATATCTGTAGTCCAAACTTTATATTATAAACTACTTTAACACTTTTTTCTTATACACACACGAAGTGAGAAAAATGGAGTATTAACCCTTTGCACTCCGTACGAATCTTTATCATTGGAAAAAAAAGAAGTTTTATTTTGAACGGAAAAAATTACTACTGTTTGTAAAAGTACTTGTTTTTATTCATTTTACAAATATCCTTTTTCCTCCGGTAAACGAAACATAAATTTTTAATTTTGTAAATCATGTGCGATATCTTTGGAAATTGAGCGTAATCATATTGAAAACAGAATGTCTCCATAGCGGAGCCAAAAGAGCGCTAGGGGTTAATACACTAACGAAGGTACAAAATTAAAAATACCTTTCCATGAGCTCGCATACCTACACTTCTAAAGTTAGTGNCTTGGGATTTTCAAGATATTTTTGTTTTGATAATTTTTATTTATCGTAGAACAACAGTTTTGAATATCCTGAACGTTGTATCGTTTCTTAAATTGAAAATTCTTATTATAGATTTTAGTAGTGAAGATATTTCTATCTTAAAATTTCACGTGTCTAGAAAGTTAGAAAATTACAGTCAAATATCTGTAGTTCAAACTTTATATTATAAACTACTTTAACACTTTTTTCTTATACACACACGAAGTGAGAAAAATGGAGTATTAACCCTTTGCACTCCGTACGAATCTTTATCATTGGAAAAAAAAGAAGTTTTATTTTGAACGGAAAAAATTACTATTGTTTGTAAAAGTACTTGTTTTTATTCATTTTACAAATATCCTTTTTCCTCCGATAAACGAAACATAAATTTTTAATTTTGTAAATCATGTGCGATATCTTTGGAAATTGAGCGTAATCATATTGAAAACAGAATGTCTCCATAGCGGAGCCAAAAGAGCGCTAGGGGTTAATACACTAACTGTAAGGGGAGGATATCAAAAAACTTGCTTTTACTTCTCTCTTTATATTAGAGATATGATTGATATATATTTAATTCTGCCTTACTTACTTCTTACTCTTACAATATTCTTACTGGTTGTACTACAAATGTCTTACTTAATACTCATCCGTCCCCTTACTCTTTCACATAATTACTGTTCACGCGCTCGAACATTCACACCCTTATACCGTATTCCCAATCGTTCTTTCCTTTTTCTCCACATGCATCCCTTTCCACTCGCACCTACAACTCGCTCATCTATCCCTTCCAATCATGCAGTTACGTATACTCCATTCTCACGGTCTAATTTTCAAGACCCAAACATTCTTTCTAGCACTCAGGACACTCAGCCACGGTCACACTTTCCAAACATACCCGGCTCATTTTCACTCGCAACCATAAATCCATTCGCACTACCACTCAATGACTTCAACAACCACCGGCGCCGTCCTGTCGCAGGACGACCCCGACCACACGCATTCAACCACTCGACATACCTGCTCACACTTATCCTTACAACTAACGAAGGTACAAAATTAAAAATACCTTTCCATGAGCTCGCATACCTACACTTCTAAAGTTAGTGTTTTTTGCAAATCATTTTTAACTGACCTACAAATATTGCACCGTATATATTAACGGTTCCATACGAGAGTATGCCCCACTCGAAGTGCCAGAAATTAATCGCAGATGCAGGAACAAGTTCCCAAATTTCAAATTGAGTCAACATCCATCCTTTTCAGTCTTCTACTTAACTACTACTAAGTTACCATTTTATCCCTCGCGTTCACCGAAACCAACAATTCATCCCATCGCGTAACCAACAAAATACGCGCGTAAGGTAAAAAAAGGTAACAAAAAGGAAGCGGAAACTGGCGCGTAGATCGACGAGCAAGCGAGAGCTCGTAGCCGTACCATCGTTCTCGGGGCTTTCTCGAGGGCCCATCGAGCAACGAGTAAGCTTCCTTACGAGATCGTACTCTTCTTCTCAAGGGCGAACAATCGCGTTCGTCGTGGTTGCCTTTAAGTTTCGATATCCTTAGACACGATTCGGACTGGTCTTACTTACCCTCTGGTTTCTCGCTACTTCCTTCATTATTGGCCGATTCGAGGGGATCCGCGGCGGCGCAACGTTTTGAAACCGGCCGAATAGATAGTAAGAGAGATCCCCAGGACCCGAAATACCTACTCGAGATTCGCAAATTGGCTGACCACTCGCAACTTCGACCACCTGTCTACCTATAGGTCCGCACCGACGAGGGCTCGCCGTAACTGCCGCTCGAACGTTGCCGTGTAATTTGCCGGAATCGAGACTTGCCATGGTCCCGCGCCCTTCCGCCGTTTCGAACAAATCGATACCGGCCTCGAGATCGGCGAACGTAAAGATTTCACGATCGTCCTCGATGGAGATTTGTGTTATTTCGGCCTTTATGCTGCGATGGTTCGCGATCGAACTCGTTCGCATGGGACGCGATTCGGATGGGAAATGAATGCCGCGATTCTCAACGGTGGATATAGTTTTTCTGCGCATGGAGGTTGTATTGATGTTCGGTTTCGTTGTATCGCGTATCGATGGTTTTAATCGAGCGAATACTTCTTTTTTCGTTACGAAGCTTGATTGGTGATTCGAAAACATTGAGGAGCTTTCTGGAAATTGGCGCATAGATTTATGAATCCTTTTTCGGTGCGTTGTTTTTAATTGGTCGTCCTCAGAATTTTCTTTCGATATTCAATTAATATTAGGGCGATAGTTGACGTTGCATTTTGTTTTGTTTCCGAGTGTAAAAGTGTGTTTGAGGAAAATCGACTCGGGAGGTTGAAACCAGAGGCTTTGTTCTTTAAAATGTTACAGGGAAAGTTATTGTATAATTTTTTTAACGAAATTATAGCAGATTAATGCTAGAACTACCGACGATTAAAGTGTACCCATTTCAACCAAGAAATTAAAAATGGTAACTATTTGAAAAAATATAAAGTGCAAAGGAAATAAATGTTTCTTCATATTCATATTAAATTTATAGAATTTATATGAGAAATTGCAAACCTGTCATTCTGACCACTTCGGTAGTTCTGGTGTTAAACATTGACGACTTTCGAGCTAAAATTTATAGTTCCTAAGTAAAAATCCAAGGAACGAAAATCTTTGCCCGAAACGAACTCTAAGGACGTCTAATCGTCGAGTTCTATCGAACACGGTGAGTGTTCCAATTATTCACGCAAGAGCACGGGAACGAGCTTAAATGGCCGTCAAAGTTGCACGAGGCAGCGCTGCGACGCAACCCCGCATCCGAGGGCCTTATTACGCCTAGAAGTGGCATAAATTTCCATGCAAATTCGGGTGAACGTTAGCGCAAACTCTCGTCGCCGCTTCCAAAACGCGAGCCAGCGAAAGTATTCAACTCCTCGCTGATGACTCCCACGGGACGACCTATCTGGTGCCTCTACCTGCTACGCCACCTGAAACATTGACTGTTACTACTTGGCGAACAAAGTTCGAGGGAGAAAGCAGCGTACGCTTTATTCCGTGTATTAGAGTTTTGTATTTATTATTTGTCATGCTACTGGATATTAAACAATTTGTGCTGCCTACACGTTCGAAGGAATACAAAATAATTTTGTCTCCGTCGAGAAACGGTCGGTTCGACACGATTTTTCGTAAATGTAAAAAAGTAGTGCGTCTGACACGTCGCTTTGTTATTTTATGCGTGAATTTTCGAAAAGTTAATTTTTGTTCGTTTTCAATCGAAAGAATTCTATTCGTTATAGTGATTTTTTTTATCGTTGTGTCAGTCTGACATCAAAGGAAAAATTAAGTTAGAAAAATGAAGATCCGATTGTGGCTCGAGTCGTGGTTGTTGAAGTGAGAGAGAACGGGAAAAGGAAGGGTGTTTCATCCGGGAACTGCTAGTGGGACTCGTTAGTACGTACGTTCGTTCATTATATATGTTTTAAAATATAAACGTAATCTATGGAGCAACAATAATCTCTCGTAATATCCAGTAGCCGCTTGATGGTAGGCATTTACAATTGTATGCACAAGTCGATTCGTAGCGAGCAACTATAATCGTCCGGAGTATAGAGAGGCCAATTCGTAAAGAGCGACTGTAATCGCGTGTGGAATATAGATGTCGATTCGTGGCTAGCAACTATGGTTGCAGCGAAAGCGTTAACAAGAATGATGAATAGATAATAAAGATTACCTTAACTGGTTATGGTTAAGACCGAAGATCTCCGTGAAATTTTTAAGAGATGTTTTCTAAGAATAACATTTTACAGATGCCATTTGTATTAACAGAGCTATCGCCAAGATTCAAATCGTTTTTCAATTGAAAAGATCTAAAACTTTAATGTTCAAGTAGAAAACAGTAAGATATGTCAGACACCACCTTACTAGTTTAAGGGTTCAAAATACTAGATTTTTATAACTTTTTCAATTAAATTATAGTACGTGTCATTAGTTAGTAGACGTAATTAATGTGTGATCTTAATTGCGACACACAAATCATTTTTCTCTGGAAAAGAATCTAGAAACTTAAAGTTTAAGTAGAAAACAGTGGAATGTGTCAGATATCACCTTACCAATTAAGGGTTAAAAAAACTGTAAATTGTTATGAATTTTCAGTTACATTATGCTACGCGACACTACCTGATAGGCAAAATTAATATGTGATCGTGATTGTAATATCTAAACCTTTTTTTCCTCGAGAAAATCTAAAAATTTGAAGTGTAAGTAGAAAACAGTAGCATATGTCAGACGTTACCTTACCAGTTAACGATTGAAGTTATAGCTTCATCTGTAGCCTGATTGCTTCAGTGATAGTTACTGAACTAATCTGTATTATTCTATAATTCTATAGATTCGGTTTCACACATCTATCGATTCAGACTAAACGTTTCCACGCTATTAGAATAAAAAAACTTGTACTACGGTTTGCAGAAATTAAAAAAAATCATAGGCTGTTGTTGGAATTTTTTCTCTGCGACGTCGTACCGAACGCGTTACTCTGAGACTAGTAAGGTCATAATCGGTGGTTACGTTTACATTTTTAACATCTTTGAGACCCAATCCCGTGTTTAGACGTCTGATCGATGCTAACACCACTTAGATATGCCTCGCCTCGTTTTGCTCCATACGTTCTCGCATAGAATTCACGCCTGGGATTCGCGCTGAGAAAAGCCAAGACAAGTTAATATAAGACAAGACGATGCGTACAGAGTGTCCAGATGCGAAAATACATAAAAAAATAAACGAATAAGCAAGTAAAAATGTTGGAAAAATAAAATTAACCATGACGAGGCGTAATGAGAACATACCTTAACCACATGTCCGTGCACGGGCCTGATGAGACACGTTCCTCGGGCTCGGCGTCTCTAATTCCCGAGGCCACAGGAAAACTGGGACAACGCCGCCAGCACCTATGTCGCCACAGCCAGTGACGGAAACTTCAGCCTCACCACCAGCCACGGGATGACATCACCGCGAACGAGATTACATTACTTAGGGGCCTGCTACTTTGCGGTCCCGCGAAATGCACTTAAACTAATTTGCGCCTACATCGGAACGGTCGGTATAGGAAACGCCACCTTCACCGCGTCAAACGACCAACACCTTTTTTTTCCTGTTTTTCTTTCTTTTCTTTCTTTTTTTTTTTACCGTAAACTTGGACCGGTTGGCTACTTCTCTAAAATTCATAGATTCATCAAAGAATCTTTTTTCCTTCTTTTTAGCGCTGGTTTTAGGTCGCATCGACCTTTAGGTCGTTAGCAACGGATGGATCTAAATATCTTCGGAGGAGGAGGTTAGATTTCCTTGTATATTTTAGGTTCCTTTAAATATTTAACACGTTAAACGCCACGCTGATTTTGATCGACTTCCTGTTGGGCTGTGTGCTGTGATATTAATTAAAAAATATTTGGCTGCAAAATGGTTAAGAATTTAACCCTTTGACTAAGAAAGGCGTGTATATTCGCTCTCAAAGATCCATCAAGATGTACGAAAGGCGTATATATACGCTCTCTAAATTTTTTTCTAGCTATAACATACACTGTGTTTATAAACTAATTTAGCTAAGCTGTTCATATTTACTTTTTAAGTGAATATTATATTTCGTACATGTTTCGTAAAATTAAAATATTAAGCACCAACGTGAACGAAATTTAAATTCTTGTCAATGAGCATAACGTTTTATGATAAACGCAACGATCGATGCGACGCAGTCGAAGGGTTAAGAAAATAATTGTAGAGGTCTGCGAAGGAAAGTTGTATCTTTGATTAATTTAATTTACTAGAATTCATTAACGAAGTATAAGGTATCTGTTTTTTTTAATTAATATTGTCGGTCCTCAGAAACCAACGACGCTCGAGCGAAAATTTCAGCGTCGGTCAGCAGGGACCGGTGTGACGGTTAACGCGTTAAAGGTGTTTTCGACATGTTGTTGCAGTGTCAAGGCTGTGGATGTCTCTGTTCCATATTTCCGTCTTGGGATCTGATGTCCTTCGCGTTCGAGCATAAAGTGGTTTGTTGATCGAGTTTGGTTACATGAGTTACACGATGAGGGATCCGTCTTTTTTTATTAAATAATCACGCGTTGGTCTACGCTGGTCTGCTCGAAGTCTGGTCATGATTAGTCTGTGTCTTTTACTCGTGTTACTCGTGTGCTTGTTTTGCGATATATGGAGAATCATTTATCAAGATCTGAGGATTCGTTTGATCTCGTTAAACGTAACAAAGTTTGTAACATGTTGCTTCTTGAGTGAAACGTTCCACGCGTTGTATAAAATTCGTGGAAATGCGGCGAGTGCTATCGCATTTAATGGAAATTTCGTCGAGAGAATTTCGCTGCATTACTCGCCTCAGGATCGATAGTTATTTCATTGGAACAGCAGTATTGATATCTGTTGGCTTAAAAATTCTCGAAACCGCGTATCATGCCTTCGTGGATCGCAAAAAAAAAATGTTTTTAACTCCATCACTTTCGATTGCGAGCAAATTAAACGTGTATCGAAATTTTTCTTTCTGAAAATGGAACAGTGACAGGATGCGTTTTTTTTTTTAATTTCACTCGACAATATTTTTTGTTTCGTTCGCTTGTTTATTGTCGCGTTGATTTTAAGTCGTTAGCGACCGCAGTTATGTTTATATTAATTTGTACGCTATTACGCGTATTTATGATCGTATGTGTACAGTACGTATTACAGTATTGTTATTTATTGAGAATAGTGACTGCAAAGTTTTATTCCGCTTATTTTTATTTCTTCAGTAGAAATAACCGTACTTTAACATTAAAATTATCGACGATTAAGGTACACCTATTTCGACCAAAGAATTCAAATTAGTAACTATTTTAGAAACGTATAAATACACGATATAAATCTTTATTCATATTTGTTATAGAAAAAACACAGTAAATTCTTTAAAATATATCAATTTAAATTTATAGAATTTATACGAGAAATTGCAAACCAGTCATTTTGACCACTTCGGTAGTTCTAGTGTTAATCGTCGGTGGTTCTGCTGTTAACATCAAATTTCGATCCTGGTATTATAAAAATTGGGCATTTATTAATATTCTTCCGCATTTACTTTGTTACTTTTCTTGCTAATAATCTTCCGCAATTATTAATATTAAATAATTAAAAATATTATTATTAAGTATCTTCCGGATCTCGATAGCTAGTCATTCTCTTACCACTTTATGCTAATACTATTTTACGTAGAATAACGAGAGGAGTAGAAATATGGAAAAAAAAAGAAAATAAGGGCACCCATTTAAAACAGTTGCAAAATGCACATCTATTACGTTGTCCCGAAAGTTCCTTTCGTTATCTTCGCGCAATAACTTTGTTTTGCAATGTTTATATAAACATAAAGCTTCATTTGTTAAACGCGAGGTGCAGAAAGATAATAGAGCAAAATAGATCCGATATAATAATAAATAATAATAAATTGCATCAAATAATAAACATAATAATAAATTGTAAAACATAAAATATTATGCATCCATTGCTTATTAATAAAACGAAAGAAACTTTTTGGGACAACCTAATACTATTGTACCTAATACTATTGTAAAAAGAAGCAACGGAAAAAAAAAAGGAAAATATGGTTCCCAGCATCCAGAGTACATTTTTAACAGTAGAACTACCAAGAATTAAAGTAGAGTTATTTGTACCAAATAAATTAAAATGATAGGTATTTCGAAAAAAGCCTATAATAAGGGTAACAATTCTTTGTGCATATTTTTCACAAAAAATTACAGAAGATCCCTAAAAATTCGTTATTGTAAATTTCTAAATTTTCTAAAATTTCTAAAATTTTTATAAGTAATTATAAACCAGTCATTTTGACCGGTACGGTAGCTCTAGCGTTAACCGTGACGGTAACAAAGCTGCAACCTGAAGCAGTTGCATAGACCACCCTGTGTATTTCTTATAATCCGTAAAGTCAGGAGAAAAGTAATTGCTGGTCAGAACGATCTGAAGAAAAATCAGGCTAATCTAGCTGAACGTTACCGTTTCATGCGCGAGAGGTACGGTTCACGTAATCCTATAATCGTTACTAATAAATAATTGGCGGTCGCGCGTATTTCCCGTACACGCGGCGAGGAAACTCGTACCATCTTTCAGTTTTATCTGATATCGTAGGTAATCTCCAATAATGGTCCGTGTAGCCAATGAACACACGGGCCAGCTCGAAAATATTGTCGGTGTTCATGAAACATTGCCGTCGTAACTATCGATGCAATCTGCACGCTCCGCTTAATTGGAGTTTACTTCACGTGCTGAATGATTCACGCCGTATTGCCTCTACCGTGCCTTGTTTCTTTTTTTTCTTCTTTTTTTCTGTCGTTTTTGCTTTTTTTTTTTTTTTGTTTTTTGTTTTTTTACAATGATATTACATCGACTTGCATCGAACAGCGCTTGAACAAGAGCGACTGTTCAAAGTCGACGCTTTCGGTATCGTTCGGCGTCATGAAAGGCACGTAAACAATCACGTATTCGAAACAGTTTACCCGAA
>SMSQ01019081.1:0-23264 GCA_019453375.1 Ctenoplectra terminalis | reverse complement strand
TAAATAAAATAAATTTTTTAAAATATAGATACATCAGTTTCTAACTTCTAAGTCACCCGGCGCCCTGGAGGGTTAATTATCCGCCTCTGCATAATCGCATTTCATTTCTTCGCCTAACTATTCCACATCTTCAATTCAACTTCACCACCACAATAATTCCAAAACGTCCGACACTACACCACCACCCTTGCTCCAATATCGAACGATTTTATTCGCAAACGTAAGATCACTAATCAAAACTTCAAAACGCAAACCGCTTTTCCTCGGCCGCGAACCATCCTTCGTAAACTTTACGCTGCGCTTCTCGTTCCGCCTCAACCGTCCAACAACGACCATAGGAAACAGAACAATAATAATAATAATAATAAAAACGAAAAAAAAGACAGTGAAACGAAAAGAAGAGAAAAACATCGTCTATGATTAAAACGTCTAAGAGCCTAATAATACGGTGGACGCAGTACCCGACGCACCGGTAAACACTATAATTACATCGTGTAGGAATCAGCACGGCATCGAGTGACTTAAGTTCCCGGCTCAATTTCATTCCGCATTACCATAAATTATTAAATCCGTGACAAGGGTTACGCTAACGCTGAATAATATTCCGGCATGCGCACGACATACATACACGGGGCCTCTGTTGCATCCGTAAAGCGCTAATATGAATACACATGTATCCGCGGTGGTGCCCTTAGGGCCGCCGCACCTTCAGCCCCTCACTGCGCCGCGCCGCGTCGCGTCTCGTCGCGTAGCGGCCGGTTACACTGAAATTAAGGGGCTTATGTACTCGCTCGTACTCGTGTAAGAGCGATTTAACGATATTTAGGAACGTCGGACCGACCTCTAATTGGCCGGCCGGTTATCTTTCACCCGAGGAACGGCCGACTTCGCGAAAACCGACCCTGGATCGGTGCTGCGATGGCGGTGCCTTGTGTTTTAACCCTTTCACTGCTACGGACGCATATATGCGTCCGGTGGAAGCTATCGGTATGGACTACGGACGCATATATGCGTTTGACGATCGAACTGTTAAGATAGTCGCTCAAATCGTAAATAATAATGTATTAAATAAATAATATATGCTCGAGAATACTTCCCTGATATTATTCGATACAGAACAACTGAAGAATTACGATAGAAACTTACAGGGATACATATCGAACTGTCCGTCTCCGATTTTGATGAAACCTGGTGGATACATTAACTCTTTGGGGCACACTGGGATTAAATGCGTCCCACCTTTTTGATGCACCGTATTGCATGGTGGGACATTTTCAGTCCCACCTCGACTTAGGGAAAAGGATATGCTTTAACCCTTTCGATACGAGCGCCGGATATATCCGGCATCCGTCTGACGACCTGTGTGTACGAGCGCCGTATATATCCGGCATCCATCTGATGACCTAGTGTTACTTATATAATAAATAGAATTTTATATAAAAGTCTTTTAATATTAAAACTATAAACGACACTTGTTAGAAGAAACATTGTTTTATGAAACACAGCTCTTATTTAACGCTTAGAAAAATCTTCGTACAAAAAAGGACTGACCACGCGCTATGTGTGCATTTTCGTGTGTACAGCGGGAGTGTCACAACGGACAGAGCGCTCGTATCGAAAGGGTTAATAAGTACCATTCATGAACCTATATGGCCCCTATAACAACAAATTCAATTAAATTATTATTTTTTTTTTTATATTTTTACATTATACGATTCCTTTATTAGTAAAAATATACCAATTTTGTTTCATTTAAAACGCAATCAAAATTCTATGCAACGTGGGTCTATTTTATTATCTGAAATCCTGTGCCGCAAAGAGTTAAGCAGGTGAAAATAAGGGACACGTATTTTCTATGGCTGCCCAATTGCAAATTTAGGGGGTGAAATGACAGCTTGAAGTTTCAACAGAAAAATGCTATCTCGATAATTATCATAGATACAAGAAAACTTCTTAAGGAAAAGTTTCCTGGTTTCTTAAAGTAAAGCAAATAGTGGTCACAGATTTTGTAAAAAGTAATTTGTTTGTAACAAAAAAATTTATAGTTCGATATGTTTCCTTGTTAGTTACTTGTTGGATAATCAATCGAGCACAGAAAAAATATTTCGTCAACGCAGAACGTTAAAACCTAGAGCGCTCCGCGGTCGAAGGGTTAATCTAGGGGTTGAAACGGTTGTAACTGTTTTAAGCTGTTATATGTCGAGAGTGACTGGAGTAATTGCGAGAGTGGAAATAATGTTGTAACTGTTATGAACACGACTGTTTTGCGTTTCGGTGATTTTCGAACGTAAATCTCATCGAGNTTTTTTTTTTTATATTTTTACATTATACGATTCCTTTATTAGTAAAAATATACCAATTTTGTTTCATTTAAAACGCAATCAAAATTCTATGCAACGTGGGTCTATTTTATTATCTGAAATCCTGTGCCGCAAAGAGTTAAGCAGGTGAAAATAAGGGACACGTATTTTCTATGGCTGCCCAATTGCAAATTTAGGGGGTGAAATGACAGCTTGAAGTTTCAACAGAAAAATGCTATCTCGATAATTATCATAGATACAAGAAAACTTCTTAAGGAAAAGTTTCCTGGTTTCTTAAAGTAAAGCAAATAGTGGTCACAGATTTTGTAAAAAGTAATTTGTTTGTAACAAAAAAATTTATAGTTCGATATGTTTCCTTGTTAGTTACTTGTTGGATAATCAATCGAGCACCGAAAAAATATTTCGTCAACGCAGAACGTTAAAACCTAGAGCGCTCCGCGGTCGAAGGGTTAATCTAGGGGTTGAAACGGTTGTAACTGTTTTAAGCTGTTATATGTCGAGAGTGACTGGAGTAATTGCGAGAGTGGAAATAATGTTGTAACTGTTATGAACACGACTGTTTTGCGTTTCGGTGATTTTCGAACGTAAATCTCATCGAGTGTCCTGTAAGATAAACTTTTAAGTTGTAAGATTCTTTGTGCGTCGATCATCTTTTGTTTAGTCTTGGATAATTAAGTTTATCTGTGAGTAACGTAATGATTGAGTACTTGTAAAAATAACGAAGTATTGTATCGTAGAATAGAATACCAGGGAACGAAGTATTGCAAAGTATTGTTTGTTAGGAATAATGTGGTAGAAATTGTAAGCAATGTGTTAATTTGAGTGGCAGTGACCTAATTAGTAAGTGACGAAGAGTTTTCTGTTTTTTAATACTTAGCTAACCGCGCTTGTCATAGCTGAATATACGACGACTGGAACTCAATAGCATTAAATAACAAAAGAGAAGTGATAAATGAAGTGATGAATAACGCGTTGCTAAGGAAAAGATAAAAGATCTCTTGGAAATCTGAAGTTCAAAACAAGGAAATTTCCTCATTCGGTTGGCTAATTGTAAGTGTTAATGCCTATTTCATTTGTCTAGAATTTAAATTTGCCATTCTAATGTTGTATTATAACGAAATACTTAATTTATAGCAATTGTGAGCTTTTATTTTTCATTTTAAAGTGAAAAATTAGAAACAACTATAATTCTTTTTCGCAAATGACAAAGAGTTTTCTATTTTTTAAGACTTATTTCATTTGTCTAGCATTTCAATTTCCCATTTTAACGATACATTATAACGAAACAGTCAATCTGTGACGAATCTAAGCTTTTATTTCTCACTTTACAATTAGTGCAGGAAACTAGAATTAGCTGTAGTTATTTTTTCTCACTAATGAATGATTGAAAAAAAACTCAGTAATAAGGAATTGACAAAAGTGTCCTTAAATAAATCAGCCTTTCGTATCTTTTATTCTAATAGAAGTACTCCAGTTTGAATATCGCAATTATATATTTATTATTATATAGTATAATATAATTATATATTTATCGTATTTAGTAGTGTTTTATTTTATAAATTAACTCTTTGTCTTCCTTATGTAAATACTATGCTTTCAGAATACTCTTCTATTTTTCCATTTAGTGTATTTATTTTTGCGCTTATTTCTTTAATATTCTATAACTTGCAAGTCTAAAATATTAAAAAATCAAAAACAAACAACTTTAATCTTTATCACAAATGCAACTCTACAAAAATAAACGCTTAAAACAAATACTATATATTACCGACAAAACCTATAGCTAACATAATAATTATATCAAATGACAATTAAGCCAGGTTATCATTACATATCAGCCATTTAACTTTTAAATTAATTCACGCATATAAAATTCACCGGCACAATTATAACCACTTCATTCCACACTTTTTACTCAAAACACGGCCACACTTAATATCTATTTTTCTTTTATCAACAACAAATATTCCCGACTATACCTTTGAAAACCCGACATAAATCAAAATTAATAAATCGAGTCAGCGCATACCAGAATGACCACGGAAATCAATTTCTCGGAGAAAGATTCCGCGAAAAATTACACCTGCGACGAAAGCATGATGCACGTAACGTGACGTATGGAAATTCGAAAAGTGGCTAGATGAAAAGGGTTGCGAGAGGGCGAACGGAAGAGGAGCGAGAAGACCTGGGAGAGACTTTATGTACACGAGTCGAGGCACGGGCAACGGATATACGAGCCATATTACAGACTGCTACTGCACACTTGCCAGGTTTTATAAGGCGCTTAAAATTTTATTCGTTATAAAATTCCCATCGTGACCGCCTACCTACCCCTGTCGCCCGTTCGTACCGGATGTACGTTGAAAATTTTGTTCACAATAAAAATAGCGAAGGGATGAACAATTTCTGGTCATTCGTTGATCTTCGATATGCTTGTTCATTTCTTACCGATTCTTTATCGCTGTTTATGATATTTACAATTTTGTGGGGCTGTCGTTGAAATTGTTGGAATTTTGCCATATATTTAACATTAAAACTGTCGTGTAACACAGTTTACAGTAGTAAAAATAATAAATTCGTAATTCCTTATAGAGATTTTATAAATTTATCGTGGTACATTTTGAGGAATTCTTTCTGATTTTCTGCAGAAAATGCAGAAGATTTTTTTTCATATGCTAATTTTCCGTTTTGATTTCTTTGGTGCAAATAAGTATACTTTGATTATGAGTAATTTAATATTAAAGAATTTGTTACATTTTTCTAATTTAGGATTTAGATTTGCCGAATATTACTTCAATGTTTAACCCTCTATAGCCCGAATTTTGTCTGCTTATTGGAGAAAAAATTACGATTGATTACAATTTTTCACTTTGATTTGAAAGTGTTTTAACTAATAATTACTGTGGATGGATTTGAAAGTGTTTTAACTAATAATTACTGTGGATGGATCGTGGTGTCGCTACAGTAATACGGTAATCAAATTTAATAGTGCAGTGATAACTAAAGAAAATTAATTTTTTAAAATATAGATACATCAGTTTGTAATTTTTATGTCACACCGTCCAATAGAGGGTTAACAAACTCGTGTCATTGCATCGAAGTATAGAAATATTTTATTTCAAACAAATTAAAAAAAAAAAAAACACTTTTTATCAAACATAAAACAATAGGGGGATAAAAATTACAGTATTCAGTTCTGTTCCTTTATCGGTTAACGATAAGATAAATTAATTCCGTTTACAACATATCTTTGAAACACGAAATCCACACGTTCATTATAACTTTCACTCGGGGTTTGCAGTGCGAGATTAAAGTCTAACGATTTAATTTTACACGAAGCAATGAATAATTGCACGCTTATATGTTTAATAGATTTAATGTTCACCTACGCGTCGGTCGAATTACTATATTCATCCTTTTCGATAAGAAACACGGATATCTTCGTACGTGGCCTTTGCTTCAACTTTGTACGACAGCTTGATTAAATTGCGGACTTGTACCGCACGCTACCGTGATAGGTATCGCTATATTTAATTAAGAGTGTCCTTTCTTCTTACTGACGTTAATTACCGCGTACCTTTATCCAGCCATTAAAAAATTGTTCCAATCACGATAGAATGCCACGTCTGCTAAACTAATATTTGCTTCTTTATCCAGTTCACTGCAACCATGAATTGATGATTGAACATTGAATATAAAAATATTCAACCGTAACACAAGTTTAATTTAACACAAGATTCACGGAACTCGATAACTGGACCGATTTCAAATTTTCGCTGTGTTGTGCATATTGTGCTTATTCCTTTTGTTTCAAAGGAATGCTATGTTCTGACAAAGTATCTAAGCAAAACTCTTCGTCTGCACGATCTTTATCCATTGTAAAGGATAAAAAATATTATAATTCATAAGTTATAAAAGTTTGTTAAAAAAATTTGAATAGTCATAAAAGTTTATTAAAAAAAATTTAAATAGTTACGAAAGTTTATTTAAAAAATTATTTACAATGGAATGCTTGAAAATAGCCCGTACAAAGTTGGGGTTGATCAGGGCAATCTGGGCAAACAAATTTTAACTATTCGCCATTACTGAAAATATATTTGAAAAGGAAGAAATAATTTTCAAATCTCGCACGCTTTCTTAGATACATCGTTCTCGAAGAAAGATCTTCAACTAAACNCTACGGACGCATATATGCGTCCGGTGGAAGCTATCGGTATGGACTACGGACGCATATATGCGTTTGACGATCGAACTGTTAAGATAGTCGCTCAAATCGNTTGTAAATGGAAAGTTACGTTTAAAAATGATCACTCTGGCAGAAAATACGNGAAACCTGGTGGATACATTAACTCTTTGGGGCACACTGGGATTAAATGCGTCCCACCTTTTTGATGCACCGTATTGCATGGTGGGACATTTTCAGTCCCACCTCGACTTAGGGAAAAGGATATGCTNTTGTAAATGGAAAGTTACGTTTAAAAATGATCACTCTGGCAGAAAATACGAATCAAGATCCATATTTACTGCAGATATAATTGTTTTGTAAAAGTGTGCAAGTAAACATTTTATTCGAGTATAACTTCATCTCGCAATAAGATTTTCAAAAAAGTTGCCGGTCTTCAATGTGTTGATAGGCTAGCGATCGATAAAGCGTTAATACAACGAACCAAACTTTTGGGACAACCTGATACAACAACTACATCTAGTTTCCCCAACCAAGAATCATCAAAGGAACACAAATTAACCAAACTTCTACGTCCGCACGATTCAAACCTTCCGTTGAATAAACTGACTCGTTCCACCCCTCTCAATTAAAACTATCCGAAACATTCGAAAAGCGTGAAGGTTCGTGCAAAGTCAAGCTATTTTCTTTCAAAGACTCTGTTGGCAACGTGGCTTCAGCTCAAGGAAAAGAAGAAATACCACACCGAAAGTGTCTCTTTCATAGCACAGGTAAGAGAGGGTNTATTTTGCACAATGCATATCATTTGCGAACTGCATTTTTTCTAGCATACTTGTAGCTTTTTATTTATATAGAGGATTCTAAAAATATATTTTTTACTTTGCATATTTTGCACAATGCATTTTTTTAGTATATTTGTAGCTTTTTATTTCTATTAGAGAATTCTAAAAATATATTTTTTGTTTTGTATATTTTGTACAATGCATATGTTTTGCAAACTACATTTTTTTACATATTTTTAGTTTTTTATTTCTATTATAGGATTCTAAAGTGATATTTATTATNAAGAGAGAGAGAGAGAGATAGAGGTCTCTTCATCAGGCTAAACCGTGCTCGCACCAACGCATTGTTACTGAGTTATGTTCGAACGACTGCGTCTGAATTCGACTTAATTTTCCCGAGAAAAGAGATTAAGCTAAAATGGCCGACGGGGGAGAGCGACGACAAATGCAGCGCGCTCGTTCTCCCGGAAACCCCTTAAAATATTCGAAACTGTTGCTTTAACCGGTGCCACTGCATCGTCGACCATACGGATCCTTTCAAAACCTTTTTTCATTTTTTTTTCTCTTTTTGCCCCTGCTTCTTCTTCGTTCCCGCCACTGGTTCTCGAACGACGAGTGACGCTTAAGCGAATTTTAAATGACTTACGGCTGATTAATTGCATGTCGCCCGCTGGTCAATCCTTTGGATCCCGGCGAATGTTTTTTGGTAGCCAGTGACGAGGGTAATGAAACGAAACACGAAGAATACAAAGGCGAACATTTCGTTCGTTCCTTTCGAGCGTTTCGCTGTTTCAAAAATATTGAGGCTGTTCATTGTTCGAATTAACGGCGAGTTATGACTGTTTGAACGGGGATTTGTTGTTTTTTCTTTTTTTTTTCTTTTAGCGATGGAATATTTGTTCTTTGAGAAAAAATAGAGTGAATAATAATAGTAACGCCAAATGAAAGTGTAATTAATCATGTGTGAACGATATTTTATAGTGTTTTTCTGTTGGAATTCTTAATAGCAGGAGTTCAATCGTTTTATATTTCTGTATCTGTGTTGCGTAGTTTGTAGACACAAAATGTAATTTTTTATCTTATTTAGTTAAAGCTGAATGCATCTGTTATTCGATGTATTGAGAATTAAAAAATTATATTAGAAATTAACGCAACTTTATTGCATATAAATTCTCTTCATTCTTCCCTTTCAACGCTTTTCTTTTCCAAAAGAAAACTTAACCTATCCAATTAAAATACAAAACAAGGAATACCGTACCAATTTTAACAGAACAAAGCTAGAATTTTAAATAATCCTAAAAAATGTTATTGGACTCTATAAAAATTTAAAAGAGGATTTGTTTTCTTTTGCGATGAAATATTTGTTCTTTCAGGAAAAAATAGCATAAATAATAATAGTAACGTCAAATGAAAGTCTAATTAATCATTTGTGAACGACATTTTATAGTGTTTCTCAGTTATAATTTTTAATAGGAAGAGTTTAATAATTTTATATTTCTATATCTGCGTTGCGTATTTTGTCGACACAAAATACAATTTTTAATCTTATTTAACAAAAGCTGAATGCATCTGTTGTTCAATATACTAAGAATTAAAAAATCATATTTGAAATTAACGGAAAAGGAAAACTTAACCTATGCAATTAAAATACGAAACAAGGAACACCGTACCAATTTTAACAGAACAAAACTCGACTTTTAAATAATCCTAAAAAATGTCACCACAAAAATTCCTACCGAAACAAATTATCCAGACCAGATATCAACCACATTCCTCATTAATTCCAACGTACCCCAACGACAATTATTTAATATTAATTCTTCACTATTAATTTATCATCATATCGATTACCAATTTATTTTACATTATTCCTTATTACACTTCAATATAAATTCTCATTCCTAACACGATCATACGATAAACCATAAAACAATCACGAATCCTCTTCAATGTTAGTACAACATTAACCCGTTCCTAACGTATGCGAAATCTCAAAGGAAATCAAGCAGCAAGCTCCGAGACGCTCCACAACGAAACCAAAGGAACACGCTTTAATTCGCGCCAATGAAATTAATTATGAAGATAGAGGAGATCCTGGAGGACGCCGGCTGGTCCTCGCATCCCTCTTCTTCGTTTCCCGGAGGGAGGCGGCAGCCACGTCCTGTTCGGGCTGCAACCAGTTTCGAACAGTTCGACGGAAACCAGTCGAGCGAGAGGAAACAGGGACGAGGCAGAAGAGAAAGGGGGAAGTAGACGAGGGAGAAAGATGGACGCTTAGCGGAGGGACTTACGGACACTTGGCCGCTCAATGGCGCGAATTTAAGAGCGCCAGCCGTTACGCTTCTCATTCGTTAGCATAAATTAATTATTTTTCAAGGGAACGGCGAGAGGCTGACGGTCCGTTCGAAAAATCGGCCATATAGTCTCGAGACACGACCGGTCTCTCGGTCTTGCTTGATTGTTTGCTCGAGTCACACCGCAATGCGGTGCTCGCGAGGTGTTCGTAATTGGCTCGCATGTAAGGAGCTGTTTCATAATTATCCTCCGGTCACATTGAAATCGATATTTGCTCGTAGCTCGGCTGAAAAACGACCACTCGTAAAGCGAGGCTCGGTCTTGGTGAAAACAGGCGTGGCGCTCGAATGACTTGATGAACGAATGAGAGCTGATGTTTCGGACGAATCAGAGTTTGAAGGAAGAGAAGTGGTAGAATTTTTGCGCAAGTGAATGGAATTTCTAATAGATTCTGGATAGATTTTGTTGATGTACTGTGTGGTTAGAAGGAAGAATGTATTGGAAAATCAGGCCCGTGGTTAAATTCTTCGTTGACGAAATAATTCAGAGAATTGAAGTTAGAGGAAGATTAACCGCTTGGTTTAGAATGACGCGCGTCTTCTGTTATTTTTGCTAGGACTGGCTATAATATACCAGTAGTTAATAGCAAACCATTTAAGAATACGTATCTCAGTTAAATTAAATTATCAAATTAAAAATCATAATTTTAACCCTGTTACGGTTCGTGGGTCAGTTTTGACTGAATTCTTTCGTTAAAAAAATTCCTAATTCCGAGAAAAATGTGAAAAACCTACTGACAATGTGCAAATTTTTCCTCCTCAATTTTATGTCAAACACACATATTTATTAGAATTAGGAATTCTTTCTAGTCAAATGAGAGTGCGCTTAAAAGAATTTGTGGACCATAGAAGGATTAATTATAATTAGAATATAATTAATGTAATTAAAAACTGATAAATTAATTTTAACAGTTATTCTGCTGCATCCAAATTAATGTCGACGGATTTGTCATGCACGACTTCCAATCTAATAGCAATCCTACTAATTAATAAGTTAAAAATTTAAAGGAGGATTTGTTTTCTTTTGCGATGAAATATTTGTTCTTTCAGAAAAAAATAGCGTTAATAATAATAGTAACACTAGTAAAATACTTCCAATCGTTTTTAATCGCCAAGCTTTAAGAACACATCATGACACACGCATACTTTCTCCTATCTCAGAAATAAGAAGAAATATTTTTTCACAACTACGTGGAACAAGACTTTATTCATAACTGATAATTAAATCCGTTACAATCAAAGTCACAAAGGATCAAGGTTCCCACCAACCTCTATCAACAGCCTCGCGTTCCTGAATTTCATTCCCGAGAATCTCGTATCCCCTCCAAACCCTAGCAAACAAAAGAAAGAAAACACTAACTAACGCCTAAAAGTAACTCCCTCCCATGCGCTCGTTAAAAAGATCACCGATCGAAAGGCGCATTTATTATCTTTCAAAACCGCGCCACTTCTACAGCCACATCGAAAAGGAAACCCAGTCGAGAAACCAGTCCCGCTAGAGCGTCCACCTTTAGTGTCGGTCGATTCGAAGTCGCAACCATTCAGGAACAAAAAAAAGAACCTTTCGACTCAAATAACAAAAAAAAAAAACAAAAAAAAAAGAGAAAAAGAAAAGAAGAAGACGAAAAAACTAAAAAAAATAGCTCACAAAGCCTACATCCTCAAAGAAATTAAAACGAAGCATCACGATCAAGTGGACCAAGTGAAAGAAAAATAAAACGAAGAAATAAACGGGACATCCGGCTCGAATTAACGAACGAAAATCAAGCATGATTAATGCCAACCGAAATCGTTCACGAACGCGCCGCGAATTCCGTGTACACACCCGCGCGCTCGCGCGAATTAATAGACCCCTGTCATCGCGCACGATCGGCTGAGAAACACGCGTACAAGCGGATCCGACACGGTGTTACTCGGTTCGTGTCTCTGGAAATCGGCGCGGATAGGTTTTGAGGTCGCGTCCAGTTCGTGCACGGGCGCGCACAATAAGCGAAGTGGACTTAGATTGGGCTAATTAATTAATGCGCACGTCCTGTCTCGTCCCGCCTAATTATCTCGCTTGTCAGCTCGACCGTCGTTCGCCACACCGTTAAATGCGTTTCTCCCCTTCTCTCCTCGCGCATTCCACGTTTGTCTTCTCGCTCGATCCTGTCCTCTATTCGCGTTCGTCCTCTCGCTCTTTCATTCCGTCTGGCCGTGTCTCGTTTTAACCCACGGTGGATCGTATCTGTGCGTGTACCTCGTTCGGTCGCGGTCAGCCTGTCTTTCTCTATCCGTAATTGTAATCAGGCTAATTGTGACGTCAGGCAGGAAGCTACACCTAGAAAAATCGACCGACGTCCGCGAGCCACACGAGATACCTACCACGTCCTACGATCGTTTAAACGATACTGATCTAACGCGTTCAGAGATCCGTATCTGAGCCGTGACACAGCGTCACGGTGCACCATGTTTCCAGACTTTGCCTGGAATGGTGATGCTTAATTGTCCCGATTGCGGACTAGGTTGCTACGCGTGTCGCCTTGGATGTATAGTGATACGTTAAACGTTGGTACGTATGCACGCGCATCCTTGTTCGAAAGCCTTGAGACGCGCGCTGTTATTAACCCTTTGAGTGCTGAATACTCGTGGCCTATGCCAGTCCGTACGGACGGCGCGCGACTGGCGCTGACGATCGCTGGGGACTGAATACTTTTTCGCGCAGTATGGATCTCGTCGACGGTGTGTCACACATTATAATATAGTATAAAACAAAATTTTGTTCTTCATCGTTGCTAAGTAACGAGGTATGCGGTTTCTGCGAGAGTTGCAGACAGAGAAAGAATGTTGGATAATAGAAACAATTGGCGAACATACACGTTTGACCATAGTACAGTGATCATTTTTGCCAGGCGCGTATTTGCGTCCATAGCCCGTAACGATAGCATCTGCCGAGCGCGTATTTGCGTCCATAGTCTATATCGATAGCTTTCGTTGGACTCATATATGCGCCCATAGCGCTCAAAGGGTTAACCGTTTGAGTCGCAAGCAGCGCGATCGCGCTCTTAGATTTTGTGTCGAAAAATTCCAGTACGTTTCGAGCGCTGTGGATAACTGAGGGTGCGGTCACCGATTGTCGAAGTAGCTCAGATTTACTGACGCACGTACATCGCACGGCTCNGTATAAAACAAAATTTTGTTCTTCATCGTTGCTAAGTAACGAGGTATGCGGTTTCTGCGAGAGTTGCAGACAGAGAAAGAATGTTGGATAATAGAAACAATTGGCGAACATACACGTTTGACCATAGTACAGTGATCATTTTTGCCAGGCGCGTATTTGCGTCCATAGCCCGTAACGATAGCATCTGCCGAGCGCGTATTTGCGTCCATAGTCTATATCGATAGCTTTCGTTGGACTCATATATGCGCCCATAGCGCTCAAAGGGTTAACCATTTGAGTCGCAAGCAGCGCGATCGCGCTCTTAGATTTTGTGTCGAAAAATTCCAGTACGTTTCGAGCGCTGTGGATAACTGAGGGTGCGGTCACCGATTGTCGAAGTAGCTCAGATTTACTGACGCACGTACATCGCACGGCTCCCTTTTTAACGCATTGACTGCCACGCAAATTTAGCGCGTCTTGCCCTGTGCGCCACGGTTTTATTTTAAAGAAAACATGAAGTTTTACAAAATATAAAAATATTAAGTTACTGATATAATATTGCAATGGCATTTACAGCATTTTTATTGAAAAAAAAAAAACAGTACGAGATAACTCGTAATACATTCGTACGTATCGTACGTATCGATTAATTATAATATTATAATTAATCGTCTAAGTTGTAATTTTAATAATAATTTTGATAACAAAAATTGGTAATTAATATGTCCTCTGTACTATATACATTTTTCATTCATTCTTGCTATTAATTTCCAACGCAAATAGCCATTTGTACCAAATCTAGACTACGAGATATCTCGTAGTTGGCAGTCAATGCGTTAAATGTAAATAATAGAAATAAAACATTTTGTATTTCATTGTTATCTTGTCAATAATTTTTATCGAACATAAACTTGAAATATTTATAAACTTACAGTACGCGTGTATAATAATACGGATGTATTTCATAAAATAACGAATTACAAGTTAAAAATATTTTTTGTGTTGCGAACAATTTAAATGGAGAGTAACGCTTATAAATTTTTTAAAAGTTTTGCAATCAAAGTAAAATACCGTAATCTTAGTTCTTTTCTCTGATAAACAAACAAAATTCGCACCATAGAGGGTTAAACGAACGGTGCTAAAAAATAGCTGTACAGATATGTGCACAGCATAAATTTTTGTTCTCAACAGCTTCTATTTTTGAAAGTCCGTTATTTTGAAAACCGTGTAAAAGCTGAATCGTGTGAATCGAGAGATAGCTGCATTTACTTTTTAATCCATTTGCATCAGAAAACCGTGTAAAAGCTGAACCGTGTAAATCGTGGAATATTTGTATTTACTTTTTAATCCATTTGCATCTGAATTTAATTCATAGGACCTGCCATTTATCACCGTAGCCTATTGCACAGACGGTACAAATTTCCGTCTACGTACAATTTAAAATATAAAAACGCTTGCATAAATATCCGCAGTCCATTTATAAAAACTGCTAAAACAACAATACTAAATCAAACAAAATTAATAATAAATATTTAAAAATTTAGTCTGCTTCGCGCAAGAATTTCACAAACCACGATTACCTCAGCAACCAAAAATAAAACAGTTGCTTCAAACGAAAATCAAACCACTAAAAGCTCCGTACTTAACTAACGTACCATGATCTAAAAAAAAAGAAAAAAAATAGAGAAATGCTCCATTATCCTCATCTAAATAAAATTACAGTATATTTTCGCGAACAATTAGCCTCGCTCTGGTGAAGTACCAAGATAGTTTAGGTCTCCGTTCGTAAATAACCTCGAATTTCGCGGTCCATTAATTTTGAAGAATCCATAGGCACACAGGCCTGTGCTTTCTGGTGGCTCGAAAAAGGAACTGGCTCGCTTGTATCCGCGCAGAATAGGCTCGAATTTGAATCGGCGATCGACAAGATGGGAACGAGCCATCGATGCGTGTCCAGGGATCGTCGATCGGTTGCGTGCGCGCGAAATTACGCGCGGTAAACGCAAAAGTTTACCGCACGACGGATCGATTTGGCGGCGAATTAACCGATGAATCTCGATCGTGGTATCGCCCCTAATGCGATTACTTTTTTTCTTTTTTTTTTTCTCGTTGCCGATCGATCTCGCGATAACGGTAATAATAATCATGACAATAATAATAGCTCGCCGCGGGCAGAAAAGTCACGCGAGTTTTCCCGCGATGTGGATCACGGAGCGATGGAGATTCGAAGAACAAGCGGAAGTGTCGTTGAATTGAAAGGAAAAAAAAATAAATAAATAAAAGTAGCTGATTCTATAACAGATCATTTTGATTCGAGTTTCCATAGAAATGAAGATTTATAATCCACTAAAAGGAAAGATGGCGCGGAA
Organism: Ctenoplectra terminalis; assembly: GCA_019453375.1. Classification (NCBI taxonomy): domain Eukaryota; kingdom Metazoa; phylum Arthropoda; class Insecta; order Hymenoptera; family Apidae; genus Ctenoplectra; species Ctenoplectra terminalis. The sequence continues at coordinate 8,116 of SMSQ01019081.1, read as the reverse complement.
AAATTAAACGATTCACGATTCATCGATAGATCCTCGGATTAAGAAGAGGATACTTTGAATAAAAAGATATTATCGTATTTAAAATACCATTGATCGCATTTTTCATCAATTAGGAGTAATAATTGAATTGAAATAAAATTAAACACGATGTGTATATTCTTGGTGAGCAGAATAAGCGGATTATCGATTTACCGTTTTCCGTGTTTCTTTGGAAAATATGCTAATTTTATGCGCCTTCTGTGTGCTGCGCCTCTACACAAGCACAGTACTTAATTACTTCGTTTGCCGTTAAACGTATGAAATAAGGTTTAGCATAAAAGTTGGAAGTCGTTTTTCATTCGAGTAATCAAGGTCGTTCGTAAATTTTTTTTTCTTTCGTGTTAGGAATACAGTTAGAGGTGCTCTCGTGATAAATTAAATATCGCGCGTGTAAATTATTTCATAGTGATTATTTCGTGCAAAAAAAAATTTTTTCAACGATTAATAAAATCAGGAAAGCTAAAAAAATTAGACATTCGTAACGCGCGTTAACATTCAGGACGATCCAATTTCGGTGTTCGAGGGTGAAAGAAAATGTTCAAAATTCTTAGCAGAACGGGACAAGCAGACGGTGCTGGGGGGCAATATATTTTCGCGCGATTTACGGATATAAGATTCGATTTAGCCAGGTACGCAAGGCGCGAGCAGCTCGCGACGCTTGTCAAGAGTCGCGAGCTGCTTGGAATTCGAATGAATAAACGCGAATCGACCGTGTCGCGCTCGAGGAATGGACGAAGAGGGAGCCAAGCGAAGAGCGAAAATGAATTATGGAGGAATGTGGCGAAAAATGTGCACCGCTTCGATTGGCGCGCGCGCGCCTTTTCCCACGAGTTCTGGAACGAGAGCTTCCGAGCTGCGTCAGAAATAACGAATGCATTAACCTTACTTCTGTTACGTGGCCAAGAATAAGTGGAGCTGCACGAATTTGCACCTCGAGGAACAAATACCCAGAGTAGGGTAGACCGAGGCGAATCGAATCGTTTTTTTTTTTTCTATTTTATAGTTGAAAGATAATACTCGAAATTTAGAAAAGCTACTTTTTATTAGGAATTCGTTATTGGTACTTATTTAATTTGAATGTTAGTAATAATCATTTGTGTTTCAAATTTAATCTTTTTTTTAACCGAATTTTTATTTTGATCCGATTCGCCTTGGTCTACTTTAATAGCTGATTATCTAATAAGTAATGTTCATTGACGCTAATTTTTAAAGCAAAACATCGATACTTATATTCAGTTTTAATCGTGAATTTATTGATCGTTGTTTTTTTATTTTTTAAGTAGTTTTTGGATTCCTTTTTTAAGAAATTTTGAATGCTTTGAATTAACACTAGAACTATCGTGGAGATCAAAATGAGCAATTCATAATTACTCATAGGAATTTTATAAATTTACTGTGGTGAAATTTTAGCAATTTTTCATATTTTTATGTTCAAAATGTAGATAAAGATTTATATCCCTTGCATTGTGTAGTTTTTCACGTATCTTTCATTTTGATTTCCTTATTACAAATAAATATACTTTCATCGTCAATAATTTTAGTGTTGAAATTTTTTTTAAAATGTATAAATAATTAAAATAAATTGTAATCGATTATGGTGGATGTGGTATGAGTTCCTAATTGTAATTCTTAATTTTTTGTTAAGTTATCTAAGGTTGCTGTTACGATGTGGCTATACATTAAATTTGGCTGTTCAATAAAAATTGAAAATATCAAAAATTTTTTTGAAAGAAATGACGATTAATGAATAAGAATATTGACGATTAAAAGTAAGTGTACGTGCAAATATTTTGCAGTAAAAGTTATTGTCAAGGAAATGTATTACTTATGGGAAGACCTAATATTTTGTATACAAAAGAATTTATTTATCTGAAATGTTAACAATTTTTTTGTATGTACCTAGATTATAATATTCGAATAACTGATTAGAAAAAAGTTAACAAGTGGATATTTCATACCTGAAATATTATAATGATATTTTAGTACCAAGTACTTAATCTTTATAGATCCAAAATTCACTCAGTGTTAGATATTATGTTAATATTTTAATTTTTAACCCTCTATAATCAGAATTTTGTTTGCTTAGGAGAGAATATTATAATTAACTGATCTTCTAATTTTAATCAGAAATCAAGGAACTAGCGATCGTCATAAATAATTTCGTTAATATCAATAAAATACATGAATACAATAATAAGTAGATAAAACAAAATTTAAAAAATTTAGATACACACATATAATTTCCCAGTCACAGAGTATTACACACGGTGAATTTGNTCAAAATTCACTCAGTGTTAGATATTATGTTAATATTTTAATTTTTAACCCTCTATAATCAGAATTTTGTTTGCTTAGGAGAGAATATTATAATTAACTGATCTTCTAATTTTAATCAGAAATCAAGGAACTAGCGATCGTCATAAATAATTTCGTTAATATCAATAAAATACATGAATACAATAATAAGTAGATAAAACAAAATTAAAAAAATTTAGATACACACGTATAATTTCCCAGTCACACAGTATTACACACGGTGAATTTGAAACTATTATATTTTTCGAAAATATAAATTTATATTAAATATAAATAAATATTTATATTAAAAATATTCCAATCTCTGCTCAAAAAACATCTAAGCTTCGATTATTTTTCTATGACCAACTAAATCAAAACAGAAAATTTATTTAATATATAAATCCTACGAAACGAATTCTACCACTAAGATAGATGACATTCAACGATCCCTTTCTATAAGGCGAATAAAAATCGATCGGCAGTAAAAATAAATGCGCAACAAATCATACGAGGTCGAATAAAACATGCGAATGCAAAACGAGAAGTCAGCCGAGCAGATTTTAGAAATATCTATGCGCAACGTCGACGATTATTTAACGATTAATTCAACAACCGATTTCCGTGGAAACTCAGCTACAATTAGCGGAGTAATACCTGTCGTTACACAAGTTAATTAGCAACGTGACTGAAATTGATTACCTGTTACCACGTACACGCTAATGAAAAGCTACTCTTTCGCTCTGTATATGTATAATTCCAGGCATCGGTCGATCGCCCTGGTTTTTCCATCTTCCAATCTTTTTTTTCCCCCAACGAACATAGACGCGAAACATTACGCGGTCACTGTCAAAAAAAAAAGAAAAAAAAAATCCAATACACACAACCAGCAATTTTGCACAATTTTCGTTAATTAAACAAAAAGACGCGCCTCGACGCCAGGAAATTTATTCCACTTTTATTCCAAAGAAATCATACCATTTCAAATGGCAAGAAGAAAAATTAATCATCATTTATCAGGATATAATTCGCTANAAAAAAAAAATCCAATACACACAACCAGCAATTTTGCACAATTTTCGTTAATTAAACAAAAAGACGCGCCTCGACGCCAGGAAATTTATTCCACTTTTATTCCAAAGAAATCATACCATTTCAAATGGCAAGAAGAAAAATTAAGCATCATTTATCAGGATATAATTCGTTAAAAAAAAAAAAAAAAGAAAAGCCGATCACAGCTTCTACCTGAAAACAAAAATCGTTACACCGACTCGGTGACAAAAGACAGAAACTCAATCCGTTCGAATCGAAGTCGCTAATAGGCAAGGGATGGGGGGACGAACGGGAAGAAACGACTTCCGGGCCCACTCGATCCCAATTCGGTGGGACGCATTCACGATAATCAAACGGAATTATGCGCCGAGGGGCAACGGACTAACCGATCCCACAAATCAAAGAATCTACATGGAAGCTGTTCGAACGAACCCCCGGAGCCGATGAATCGAAGGGCGATGAAGATTCGGTTGTGCCGGTGGAATAAAGAGACCCGGTCGATTGGTCGATCAGCAAGGATCAGACATAGAGTAGCGAGAAAGAAAGAAAAAAAAAAGAGGATAATAACAAAGAAAGAATGAACCAGGACCCGTGGAACAGGTAGAGAAGCTCGGAACACTGGCCCAGATTTTCTCGTTCACCCCTTTCGCTCGCATAAATCGAACGACAAACGAACAACGCCCAGAGAAAGGGGCTTCAGAGGTGGAAGGGGGGGTTCGGGCTTTAAAGACCGCAACGTACTTTAATTGTATCGTCGAGATAGATGTGTGGATCGAGTGGAGCAGGGAAAGAGACGAAAATCTGGAGCAAGAGGGGCGAGGAAAAGAAGAAATGGAGCAGAGGCTCGCCGTGTATCATGTATTTTAAGGTATTTGGGTCGTAGCAAGGGTGCTAGCACTGTTTCTATTATTGTCTCAGAAGGGAAGCGGCCCCTTCGGTTTCGGAGCCCCGGCGCACACCTCTATTCACCTAGCGATCGCAAACCTCACGAACCGATCCACGGCCATTCATTCTCTTCTCTCTTGGCATGGACCTGGCCCGAGAACCGAAGAAGTGACAACTCTCCGCGTGTATCTCTACGCTCTCTCCGCTCGGTGTATCTGTCTGGACCAGCTGGGGGACAATGCGGGGAATTAAGGGCGCATAGGTGTGGGAACTATGGGTGAAACAGAGCTACGGCCTGGCTTGACTCTCACAAGAATGCATACTAATACCGAGGCGAAGAGGTTAGAGGTCCGCTCGTTATATCGAGCAAGCAGCAGAAACGAGGATTCTTGGCTGTTAGGATTTTGGAGGGACCTTGACGAGGTCCCCTCTTCCCATGGTTTGGATGATCGTTTGCAATCTGTTGGACGCAGAGGAGTGGTAGGTAATGGTTGTGGAAGATGTAGCTTTGGAATGATGCAAGCTTGTCCGTAAGTCACAGGACGCTTGGTATACTTTTGTTAGAATGCGGAGTAATTAACCCTTTGCGGACGGTATGATTTTGAGTAAACCGTGCCGTGTTGCTGAGCCGCTACCGCGATAGTCACTTAAAATNCGTGATTTTGAGTAAACCGTACCGTGTTGCCGAGCCGCTACCGCGATAGTCACTTAAAATGACGAGCACACGTTTCAGCAGAAATGTTTCTTTAAGCGATTTTCATTCATAGCGCTCGAAGATGTCAAATTATAGACATATATGTAGATAGTACACGCGCAAAGTTATTTTTGGCGAACGCATATATGCGTTTCTCGGCCATAGCAACGCGTTTGTTTGGGACACATATATGCGTCTTTCGGCCTTATCAATTGTTTTCGCCGAACGCATGTTTGGGTTCCTCGGCCATATTGATGGTTTCCGTAGAACACGTATATGCGGCGGTAACCGAAAGAACATTAAATATCATACATGAAACTTGTATTTAAAAGTGCTTCATTTTATAAAACAATTTTTACTACGACTACCCAATGGTGTCCGTCATTTTACAACATAATTCAAGTCTGTATCACAAGCATTTAACACGTTCACTGCCACGCCGAAATCGTATGTTTTGTTCAGAACACCACACCGGTAAATAGAAGATTCGACGAAAATGAATTTCATTTTTGATCTTCTAATAAAAATTTTTAATCCTTGAATAGTGCACGCTTTATTTCAAAGTATTCTCTAATAGCGATGTTCAAAATTCATTAACTACCAATCTCCATTTAATTTTTACAAGTATAACCATTTGAACCACTCTGATCACCGATGACCACCATGGCGCTACAGGAGAAACTGTCTCCGGTCACATATGACCACTGTGGCAGTCAACGTGTTAACACATTGAGGACCGGACACGAGATATCTCGTGTTTCGTTTCTTTCAATTCATAAAAGTAAGAATTAATTTTAAATGGGAAGTTACGTTTAAAAACGACCACTTTATCTAAAAATTGAAATAAAGATCTATATTTACTGTAGATATAAATGTTTTGTAAAAGCAGGCAAGTAGAANGAGCACACGTTTCAGCAGAAATGTTTCTTTAAGCGATTTTCATTCATAGCGCTCGAAGATGTCAAATTATAGACATATATGTAGATAGTACACGCGCAAAGTTATTTTTGGCGAACGCATATATGCGTTTCTCGGCCATAGCAACGCGTTTGTTTGGGACACATATATGCGTCTTTCGGCCTTATCAATTGTTTTCGCCGAACGCATGTTTGGGTTCCTCGGCCATATTGATGGTTTCCGTAGAACACGTATATGCGGCGGTAACCGAAAGAACATTAAATATCATACATGAAACTTGTATTTAAAAGTGCTTCATTTTATAAAACAATTTTTACTACGACTACCCAATGGTGTCCGTCATTTTACAACATAATTCAAGTCTGTATCACAAGCATTTAACACGTTCACTGCCACGCCGAAATCGTATGTTTTGTTCAGAACACCACACCGGTAAATAGAAGATTCGACGAAAATGAATTTCATTTTTGATCTTCTAATAAAAATTTTTAATCCTTGAATAGTGCACGCTTTATTTCAAAGTATTCTCTAATAGCGATGTTCAAAATTCATTAACTACCAATCTCCATTTAATTTTTACAAGTATAACCATTTGAACCACTCTGATCACCGATGACCACCATGGCGCTACAGGAGAAACTGTCTCCGGTCACATATGACCACTGTGGCAGTCAACGTGTTAACACATTGAGGACCGGACACGAGATATCTCGTGTTTCGTTTCTTTCAATTCATAAAAGTAAGAATTAATTTTAAATGGGAAGTTACGTTTAAAAACGACCACTTTATCTAAAAATTGAAATAAAGATCTATATTTACTGTAGATATAAATGTTTTGTAAAAGCAGGCAAGTAGAAATTTTATTCGAGCGTAACTTCGTCCAGTAATAAGATTTTTAAAAAAGTTTCTGGTCTTCAATGTGTTAACATACAAGAAATGTTTAACACCCAGCTATCCTTCGCAATACTAACAATATCAAGTCACGAAATCTCTAATCCATCTCAAACCATTCATCCCCTTTCTCCGCACACTCCATAATCAATCCTAACGTACATATCCCAGCACCTTGACCCTGATTCTCCTAAGCGAACCGTTTCTAAAACTTCTCCATACCTGTAGATTATCAGTGAATGAAAATCGAGAGAACCATGCGTGCAGTGACTGCTCTTTCGTTATTAACAGACTGAAAAATCCTTTCCTTCCACGCCAGTCAGGTATCCCTTTCTTTTTTTTTTCGTTTCTACCCCTTGGAGGGTAACAAGTGCACGCTTCACGTGGAAATTAACGATGCAAAAACGCGGTGCAGCCTCGCAGCGGGAAATTTGAATGTGAATTCGAGGTAGCGGCGGGTCGCGTGCTGTCATGGATCTAGGAGCGAATTTGCATACGGAAAGGTCCTGGCACGGATGAAAGGCCCGTGGCAGCTTTTGTCGAGAGCGTGCTACGACCGAACGTTCGATTTTTCCGATACGCGTAACGGCTATTACGATTTTAAACGGTTTTCGATCCCGATCCGCTTCGAGTCGCGCGAACGATTATTCGAATCACGCATTTGGGTACGGTTTACGTTTCGTATGGACGGTGATCGAAAATCGTTTCGCAGGAAACGAATTATTTTAAGGGAACGCAGCGCGCTGTAGTTAACATTGCAATACTGTTTGATTGATTTTTATCGGCGAGTTACTTTAAAATGTGTGCGTCTGTGTGTACGTACCTTGTGTTGTAGATCGTTCAACTCGCCCTGAAAGCCTTCCATTTAAAAATCGAAGCTGGCCTTAATATCCCACTAACGCTCCCACCTATAAATGAAACAATGTCGTTAAGCGATAATCTTTAAATTTTTATCTCGAGTATGTGTTTTTATTTTTAATGGAAAGAACAGTCGCTCGTGTGTTCCTGGAATTTCATTTCAAATTAAATAATTCGTGTACGTCTTTAGAAAGATATATCGGATTATTTTATTTTTTTCAAATGGAAACGTGTACTTTTTAAAACGATAAAATATGGAATATTGTGGTGATAGGAGTCGTTCAATTTAAAAATTGTGTAAATAAAAAAAGACGAATACTGAGTAATATAGAATGGAGTAAAAGTTCTGGCAAATAATATTAAAAAATGTTACATCTCTTTTATGTAAGTCTGTGAAATTATACTTTAACCCTTTGCACTTCTATGTCGAGCTGGACTCTTCCATCTTGCTTCGTTCCTTCCAGTTTCATAATAAGAAACACT
>SMSQ01019080.1:7103-32018 GCA_019453375.1 Ctenoplectra terminalis | reverse complement strand
GACTAATTTCCCTTTCACTGGAAAGTAAGCTATATAAATATTTCTAAAATACCTGAGAATTTTTAGCAAGTGATTATCGTCGGTATTAATAACGCTATTACGCGAACTTACAGCGTACAATGGAATTACAGCAGCGTGAGGTCAAAATTTACTACCACTTTGCCTCCAAATATAAATTAGTGCTAAGGAAGTTGCACGTATACACCGATAACTCGGAGAATTATTCAGAGAATCTGAGCAGCGCAGAAATGACGTTGTATCAAGTTATTAAATTTTCCCATAGTCTTAAATACTGTGATTATTACTACCTCTATTATGAGCAGAAGGTTGCTCATACAGGAGCACGCTAATGAATTTCCTACCAAATTTAATATAATTTATTACATGTTGCGTTTGAGTTAGTTTATAAATGCGTGACCAAAGAGATTTCAACGAAAATTATGCAACGACTAAAATATAAGATATACCGCATCGTACGCTCTAAACACGAAATATATATGAAATTTTGACTGCATGAAAATTGCAAAGAAAAAGTTTAAATCGCTTTCATTGTAGTTAACTTGAGCCTACGATTTATTTGCGCAGAAAAAAAAATAGTAGAGTAACTGTACTTAATGTGAACGCTGCGCGATCTTGTTAAATCAATAATTAACTGTGTCAGCAACCGTGTAAACTACTTGTTTATAGACAGAAGACAACTTAATAGCGTATTAATTTTTGAATGTCGGTCGAAAATTTGCGATGGAAAAAAAGCACCTTTTTTCTTTTTGCAAAGTTGCATCGATCGACCGAGGTAGATAGCAACCATGTTAATTAAGGAATAAACAAATAAATGACAATTAACAGATGAAAACGTAATGAAATTAAATTGGATTGAAAAGTTCGAGATAGTTTTCTTGTGAACTATTATCTGTTTAATCAATTTAATATTTTCTGAAGGGAAAATATGAGTTCCATGATTGAATGTGCAGAAATATATTTTTATTTTTCAATAAAATTTGTAAATTTAGCTACTCGTCTTTTTGTTATAATAATCTTTTACTATTTTTGCCGATTTAATACCAAGGAACAAATTAAGATGAGAAAATGAAGAACGAATGAGGATTAATACAAAATTAGTTAAATAGTAAATAATCATGTTCAATCGCTGGATACTTTTCTTATAAACTATTAATTGTTTAATCATTTTAATACTCTCTGAAGGAAAAATGTGATTTGCATGACTGAATATAAAGAAACATATTTTTATTTCTCAATNATAGTCTTAAATACTGTGATTATTACTACCTCTATTATGAGCAGAAGGTTGCTCATACAGGAGCACGCTAATGAATTTCCTACCAAATTTAATATAATTTATTACATGTTGCGTTTGAGTTAGTTTATAAATGCGTGACCAAAGAGATTTCAACGAAAATTATGCAACGACTAAAATATAAGATATACCGCATCGTACGCTCTAAACACGAAATATATATGAAATTTTGACTGCATGAAAATTGCAAAGAAAAAGTTTAAATCGCTTTCATTGTAGTTAACTTGAGCCTACGATTTATTTGCGCAGAAAAAAAAATAGTAGAGTAACTGTACTTAATGTGAACGCTGCGCGATCTTGTTAAATCAATAATTAACTGTGTCAGCAACCGTGTAAACTACTTGTTTATAGACAGAAGACAACTTAATAGCGTATTAATTTTTGAATGTCGGTCGAAAATTTGCGATGGAAAAAAAGCACCTTTTTTCTTTTTGCAAAGTTGCATCGATCGACCGAGGTAGATAGCAACCATGTTAATTAAGGAATAAACAAATAAATGACAATTAACAGATGAAAACGTAATGAAATTAAATTGGATTGAAAAGTTCGAGATAGTTTTCTTGTGAACTATTATCTGTTTAATCAATTTAATATTTTCTGAAGGGAAAATATGAGTTCCATGATTGAATGTGCAGAAATATATTTTTATTTTTCAATAAAATTTGTAAATTTAGCTACTCGTCTTTTTGTTATAATAATCTTTTACTATTTTTGCCGATTTAATACCAAGGAACAAATTAAGATGAGAAAATGAAGAACGAATGAGGATTAATACAAAATTAGTTAAATAGTAAATAATCATGTTCAATCGCTGGATACTTTTCTTATAAACTATTAATTGTTTAATCATTTCAATACTCTCTGAAGGAAAAATGTGATTTGCATGACTGAATATAAAGGAGCATATTTTTATTTCTCAATAAAATTTCTAAATTTAACTACTCGTCTTTTCATTACACTGAATTTTTACACCAATTTAATACCAAGAAACAAATCAAATTGAGAAAATGAGGAACGGATAAGGGTTAAATAATTGAATTAGAGCACTATCCGTCCTAAGCACTATCCACTATTTTCACGAATCCAGCTCGAGAAGAAGGGACACACGTGTCTATATGCGCACACAAGGCCGGATAAGTCAGCCAAGCGGAATGCCGAAGGAAGAGACAGCCCTTCTAGGCTCAAATGGGACTGAACGTGCGTTATCTACGAACTGCTGAGAATCCAGACCCACGTTACGGATCGAAAGTAAAGTGCACACCCCTCGTGACGACCTAACACCGTCGCGTATCATGAAACTAAGACCTCCAAATCGTATCCTGGCTCTCTCCTCTTTCCTTCCTTAAATAATTCGCCGGTGTCCAGCTCAACTGGAAGCAAACACTGGCGAACAGCGTCAAAAGGATAAATATGAAAGACAAAGTAAACTTTGTCGCACAATTGTGGATATAATGACAATAATTTGATTCGTCGAGGACAGCGAATTCGAGAGTGATAAATTATTTCAAATATTTCCGGAATAACGAAAATAAAATTTGTATTACATGAAAATGTTTGCACAGGGTATTAAATAATCTTTATTCGAAAAGATTTCACTTTACTTTCATAGTTGAGTGATTTTTGTTAACCCTCGCTATATTTCTATCCAGTTATTGAAATACCGTTTGAATTATAGAACGAAAGAAAAATAGAATCCGCGTCCTATTTTGTAACAAGGTTACCCGCCATTGTACTTTTTGCAACATCACGATTTTATACTGAATATTTTTGTACCGATGCATTCACCGCTGGTAGAAAGAAAAAAAGAGAGAAAGGATAATTCACAACTGTTGTACCGTTTACAACAATGCAGATAACGAAAGGTTTAATGTTAAGTTATAGTAGTGAATTATAACATAATATGTATAAATATTTAATTTAACGCTAGAACTACCCACGATTAAAGAATACTTATTTCTATCGAAGAAATCGAAATGAAAAGTGTATAACAAAATATGTAATGTAACGGAGACAAAGGTTTATCTATATTTTTAATAGAAAATCATGAGAAATCTCCACAAAGACGGCATAAATGATTTGTAAAAATTCTGTAAAAGATTACAAACGGTAGTTCTGGTATTAATATCCTATCTTATTAGTATTAATTTTGTCAGATTTTATTTGTTTCTTTAGAACTTATTTAATTTCTGTTATTCCTCTTCATGTCGATTTCATTCTTACGAGTGTGTTAACACGTTAAGCGCCACGCCGATTTTGGTCAACTTTCCTTTAGGCTGTGTGCTGTGATACTAATTCAAAAGCATTTGGTTGCGGAATAGCTAAGAATTTAAGAAGAAAATTGTAAAGGCCTGCAAAGGAAAGTCGTATCTTTGTTTAATATGATTTAATAAAACCCGTTCGTAAATTATAAGCTATTGTTTTTTGAAATTGGTACTGTCGGTCCTCGGAAAACAACAACGCCGATTTTGGTCGACTTTCCTTTAGACTGTGTGCTGTGATAGTAATTAAAAAACATTTGATCGCAAATTAGTTAAGAATTTAAGAAGAAAATTGTAAAAGCCTGCAAAGGAAAGTCGTATCTTTGTTTAATATGATTTAATAAAACCCGTTCGTAAATTATAAGCTATTATTTTTTGAAATTGGTACTGTCAGTTCGCAGAAACCAACGAGGCCTAAACGAAAATTTCAGCGTCCGCAGGTACCGTCGTGGCACTTAACGTGTTAATAAAATATATTTCAAACTACAAAATCGTGCAACGTTTTACTTAAAATAACAGCAGTTAAGTATACAAATATTGTAAATAATAGCAATTGGAATTGAAACAAAAATTACTGCACAGTATCCTTAAAAGCAACAAATTTCGTCCTTGTTAAATTAATAACAAAATTAATTAGCACACAATATATTATACTATATCTTGAGAAACGTGTTGACGAACGAAATGATACCGAACTTAAAAACAGGAGTCCGATATAATTTCGGTAATTTGTATAAACAGTGAATACCACAAATATTTGAAACGCTCGAAACTTGGTTCGTAATACTGGAATAGTATACTACCAGCAATGACAATTCACTCAAGAATCAGTAATCCGAGACGATCCACGCCCTCGCATCAATCATACTCGTCGCTCGCTATTTCCTCCTAATTTTTTGTAATGGATCCTGCGTAATTTCCGTTTTTAAATGTCTCTACACATCACGCACATTGCATGCTAATGTAATAACATGAACTGTTAAATTATTAGTATATAAATAATATAATTAACACATTGAGGACGGGTGACGAGATTTCTCGTTTTTTGTATTTCAGATCTTGAAAAAGTGGGAATAGGAAACGACGATATATGAAAGGTTACTTTCAAAAAGTTATCCGTTCGGTTCAAATTTTAAATTAAGAACTATGTTTAGAATACAATTTATTCTCGAAAGTATATAACCAAGAATTTATTCGATCGTAACTTTATTCCCTGGTAAGTTTTACAGAAACAAGGTCCCGTCCTCAATGTGTTAATAATGTAATATTTTATAATATTGCAATATTCTATACTTCTATTTATTTTATTTAACACTAGAACTACCATACCAGTCAAAACGACTGGTTCGTAATTTCTCGTAGAAATTTTATATTCTAGTTTTAATCGTCGGTGGTTCTAGTGTTAATTTTTCCTGTTTACAAATTTTATTGTTTTTTGACCATTTTTAAGTTTCCAGTAACAATATCTTCTCGATAATGAATTGTCAATTTTTTAACGGGAACCGTTTCAATTTTATATGGGACCGCTTCTATCGAGTTCGACGTGTGTACTCGTCATCATTTGATTTTAACCAGTTAACTGTGGCGAACTCTTTTCAGAGCGCGCATCTACAGTACTGTGTAAAAGTCTTAGACCACCTGCCAAAAAAAATATTTTGCTATCTTAGAAACGAATTTAAGATGGATTAATATTATTTTTATTTTGACGCTATTTCTTTCTTTTTTTTTTTAAGAATTAGATTCACGAGGTGTTAATTAGATTGAGAAATATTGATTAATTTAAAACAATCAATATTTTGTGTATTCTCTTTTTACATTCGCTACACGACATTTTTTTTTTTTTTTTCTTTTTTTAGATAATTGTTGAAAAAATTTTAAAAAACTCACTTTGCGTTTCCTGCCATTCCGTTATCGACAATTTAAGAAGCTGATTTTTTCCTTTTTTGGCTTTCTTCGTATGTTTCCTTTATACTTTGCACACGCGTTCCATAATATTTTAATCAAGGCTCTGCTTGTTAAAGAATTTTTAAAACATATTTTCACCAGATAAAATTATGCACGACCAACACGAGAAAGGCAATATAGAAAAATTCGAATTTAACAGTGTTAAGAAATGCTTCTCTAAAATATGTTTAATTACAGTTACAAGATCGATAATGTAGATGGTCTAAGACTTTTGCACAGTACCGTATGTGTGTCGCGAGAATCCAGCCCCATACGGGGATGCATGAATCCATCTAAAATTATTTATACCTTTTTATTTGTTTGTTTTATTTCGTTTTGACCTCCAAAGATTCTAAACATATTGAAATTTACGAACATAAATATTACGAGTGAGACTCATTGTGTCGAATTTATACGAAACGGTTAATGAAAATAAGCGCTAAAATCTAAACAATCTTGGCGATAGCGTTTAGCGAGCGTCGACCGCTACACTTTTGTTTCAGATTTTGCCCGGCTAAATGGTAGCGCAAGGGACTGATATGATCCGGTATTAAAATTAATGAACTTAAAGAAACTGGAATTGATCACTTCGGTTCCAAAGTAACTCCATTATGGAATAACCTTACATGATCGACTTAAAAATGATAGAAAAGTGATACCTGAAGCGTTTCAATAATAAAATGCACGATGAAACATAAAATCACACCGTAATAATTTTCCACAGCCTCGTTTAATAATTACAAAAAAACAAACAAACATGAAACAACATGTTTGTCTGTGAAAAGAGGCGAGAAAAATGATTAAGTGGTTCGCCATGGCGAAAGATAATACCGAAGGGGAGAAACAGTATCCGCACTAAGACCGCGGGGAGAATGAAATATTTTTGCAGAGTTGAATTAAAAATACGTTCGTCCTTAATTATGCAAAATTTACACTCGACCTCTTCTCAAATTATTTACTCGTTCGTTGCACGGAAACCGTATTAATTTGCGCTTCGTGGAAAAAAAAAAACATATACAGGAAGCACCCGATAAAACAAGCACGCGGAGGAATTACAAAATAATCGTTAACAAATTGTAATATTAATTTCAATCGCTCTTGAACGCAACAAATATTTACTCGAAAGTTAAGCACTTGCGTTTCTGTTTATTCCGATTGAAGTGCGTTTCAAATTAGCGTCCAGTATTTTCCACTTGCTTTTAACTCCGGACCTGATAAACAACCTTTTTCTATTTTTGGGGGGGGGGGTTTTTTTTCTTTTCTTTTTTTTCTACTCCAACGATCGAGTATCGTGCGATGTTGGCCGATTTTAAGGATTTATTACTAATAAAAGTAACAACTTCTTTGAAAAATCAAATAACGCGCAACACGCCCCGAAACGCTTCGACAAAGCACTTTTCTAATTGTTTTCGACAACACGCGCGCATACACGAGACTGCCGCGTGTGTACACCGGTTAGACTACGAACAGCCACCCTTTTAAATCGTTGAACAAATGGATGAAACTCTTACCACCGGGGTTGAGGTTTTAACCTGCCGAGCCTGTGAAACCAATTGCTTGATTGCATTTATCCTCAGGTCGTTAAAGGAAATAAAAGCGTATTGCAGATTACTTCTTATGACGATCGGCACATGTATGACGTATTTATTCTTGCCAATGTTTGTACGCGGATAAATCGATCGTGCATCCGGTGCAAGACATTAATTGGCTCTATATTGTCGGGCAAGTTGGAGGAGTTTAAATGCTGTTATTATACGGACTACAATTATTAATTACGTTGTTTGGTATTAAGAATAGCTGAATGGGTTTAGGAGGTAATTAAGGGACCGCTTTCTTCAAATATTGTTTCTGTGTAACCAATCCATGATTATGTTTTTGATTATTTATATAATTTATGATTTTTGAATAGAAGCCTGTTACTTTTTATAGAAGATTGAATGTTTTGTTGGTTTGATCGAATATTTGATGATCTGTGAAATAAATAAAAAATAAAATCTAAATAAAATATGTAAATTAAATTACACGGGATAATGTTGAACAACGGAATTTATTAATTAAGATAGACTCAAATCCAATATTTCCAGTGAATAAATAAAAGTAAAAATTATGGTTCACAATTTTAGGTACCGATCTACGAATTGAATAAAAAATAAGATCTTATGCTGTAAGATAAATAAAAATATCTGAATTAAATTACACGGAATAATGTTAAACTACGGAATTTATTAATTAAGATAAACTGAAATCCAATATTTCCAATAAATAAATAAAACTAAAAATTATGGTTCACAATTTTAGATGCGATCTACGAATTAAATAAAAAATAAGATCTTATGCTATGAATTAAATAAAAACATCTAAATTAAATTACACGGAATAATGTTGAACAACGGAATTTATTAATTAAGATAAACTGAAATCCAATATTTCCAATGAATAAATAAAACTAAAAATTATCGTTCACAATTTTAGGTACCGATCTACCAATTAAATAAAAAATAAGATCTTGTGCTATGAATTAAATAAAAATATCTGAATTAAATTACACGAAATAATGTTATTTTAGATATTACTATTGAAAAACGCATAAAATCATTTTATACGTTAAAATTTCAAAAAAAAAAAATGTATTCTTTTTATCGTCACCGTATGATCTGGAGATTTCTTAGATGCGAAAATTGAGAGCGAAGGAACGAGAAAAAGGATACGCTTGCATCAAAAGTCTGCGACACTGGTATGTAAAAAGAATGAGAAACGCGTGGAAACACCTAACTTCGCACAGAACAGATATCAAGCGTGGCAACCATTGAACTTTCAGTAGCTTTTGCCTGCCAGCAATGTCTATTCTTTATGTCGCCAACGATTTTCCGCGTGTGAACGAACGGAACGTCACTATTGTGCACTGGCTTGATTTCACTTCCAGAGTTTCATTCGGATCCATAACAAAAGCATACACAGAGAATCAAAGACTTGCGAGCAGATTTTCGTACATTGTGTAACGCAAAGATATTCCAAGTAGCTTTAACACGAAGATGTACGTATTTGGTTGCTGACAAAACCTCTGTCCGCTAGAAAAATCATACCGAAAAATTCGATTTTTAAAAAAGTGATTTTTTAAACTGTTAATGCTTTTCTCTCTCACATTCTTCCACTACGGCGACCGAATACGAACTACGAAATCATAAGTTGAGAAACAAAAAAAAAAAACTCGACTCTGCATCGATGGATAAAATGAAAATAGAAATAGAAAATCCATAAAACATCCCAGAAATGTAAAAACATAATGTTTTCACAAATGTTACTAATGGATCTACTAAATTTCTCTACGAATTACAATAAATCATAATATAAATTTCTACGAAACGAAACGCCAATTTGTATCAATTTTACTCCTCCGTGTTAACACATCGAAGACCGGAAACTTTTTTTAAAATCTTATTACTGAACGAAGTTACACTCGAATAAAATTTTTACTTGCCTGCTTGTACAAAACATTTATACCTACAGTAAATATAGATCTCCGTTTCAATTTTCAGCTGAAGTGGTCGTTTCTAAACGTAACTTTCCATTTACAATTAATTGTCACTTTTATAAATTGAAAGAAACGAAATACGAGATATCTCGTGACCGGTCCTCAATGTGTTAATCATTTTCTTCGTTTCGATCGGTGTCCTACAATAAAGGCCTTGCGTTACCAATGATGAGAGAATAGGGACGGGAACACGAAGTATCGGATAAACCACGTGTAAACAGAAGTCGAGTTTCTAATTAAAACCGGATGATCCGTAGAAACAGTCAGTCGACGCTGTCCGGTGTTAGCTGCATACCAACCGTAACCCAAAGTCAGGCAACCAGAACACCAAGAATCGAAGATCGTAAAGCAGTAAATTGAACCACGCTTACGTCCGATCTGCGAAATTGTTTCGAATAGAAAACGCTTTACGTAATCGGAACAGCCTTCGTTTTCATGTTTCTTTAACAGTAGAACTGCCAGCGATTAAAGTACACTTACTTCTACCAAAGAAATCAAAATGATAGGTATTTGAAAAAATACCAATTTCTTTTGCATATTTTTTTACAAAAAGGCGCGAAAAATTCCTGAAAATGCATGATTGTACATTTATAAAACTTCTACGAGAAATTTAGTTTAGTTTGTTAAAAAAGCGTGCTTGTTATTATGCTGCAATTGTGATGCATGATTTAAGAACAGCGCGAGAAAATATTATTACAGTATCTGCTCACTGGATTTGGACTACTTTTAACCCTTTTCTAAACTTTTTTTAAGTTTCACAGGACTATTGTGCAAACTTGAGATGTTGTTTAGAAAGGAAGAAAGAAATTACAAGTGTCTGTGATTTTTTAGTTATTTGATTAATTAGCTGTGTTTTAACAGTAGACCTACCGAATCAGTCAAAATGACTGGTTCATAATTTCTTATAGAAATTTTATCAATTTACAATGATGTTTTTTGGGGGGTTTTCTATGATTTTTTGTAAAAAATATGTACAAAGAATTGTTACTGGCATTGTAAGTATTTTTTCAAATACCTATCATTTTGATTTCTTTGGTACAAATAAGTCTACCTTGATCGTCGGTAATTCTAGTTTTAAAATAAAAGCAAAATTTGAATTCACGAAAATACTGAATTTAACTTAAAATTTAATCTCTGAAGAAAGTTATAAGTATTTTTCAGTGCAAGGAGTTAATGTTTTATGATTATTTAGCATGTTGGCTGCGACATGTGAGAAATTCATATTTTTGTGAGTGGTAAAAGGTGTATGTATAGGAAACTGATAAATAGACAGCGAATCTTTATATATTTATGGAAAATTTGGAGACACAAAAATACACAGAATGTACGGAATAACAAAAAATATATAAATAATCACAAAATATAGTACTCCTTATAATATTTAGCAAATAAAACAATTCCCTACCTAGCTTATATTTTTTTAATTATATTCATAAAATTATGAATTTGCAGAAAAATCTGAAATATTCTAATAAAGAAAAATACTAAATACTGTTGTACTAACTAAATATATAAATATATAAACTAACTAAATATATAAATATATAAACTAACTAAATATATAAATATATAAATATATAAACTAACTAAATATATAAATAATCACAAAATATAGTACTCCTTATAATATTTAGCGAATAAAACAGTTCCCCACCTAGCTTATATTTTTTCATTTATATTCATAAAAATATGAATTTACAGAAAAATCCAAAATACACTAATAAAGAAAAATACCAAATACCATTATACTAATCTTATTATACGAGAAACTTTTTCCTTCCAAAATTTATATCTTGTTTTGAGTAGATACTATAAATCAGTGCACATAAAATGTTTCTTCGAAGCTCGAATCCGAAAAAATTTTTGGAACGAAGAAACCGTAGAAGCTTCGTTCGAAGTATCTCTGAATTCTGAAATTTATTATCTTCATAAATTTGTAAAAATTAAATTAATGAATCATCGGGAAATGTCCATGGAATCGTATGAAAATTATTTTAATTAAATACCTGATATTTTAAAGAAACTACGTATGAATAAAGCTTTTTTGAGAAAACGATATTTCACATGCACCAAAGTAATAAATTAACGATAATCTGGTCAAAGACAGTGGAAAATACGTTCCTTATTAAATCCTCTTATACAACCTAGCTTTGTAGAATCATTTTTACAAACTCCTAGAGCTACATTCCTTGCTTGGCCACTTTTATTTTATTTTTGGTCTTTTTTTATCCAACTCATTACGCTAGTGCTCATTTACGAATCGAAAGCGATCCGCAACAATGTATATTTCCTGAAAATAATTACTCAAAGAGCACTTCGTCCTGAGATTAACATAAATTCTACACCTAAACTTTGAGAGAAGCAAGTCTTGAATTAATGCTCGCCCGCCTTTGAGAAGCCAATTTTTCTGAAAAGGGCCATCACCGTTCATTAAATCTATTTGGTTTACGTGACGAAAACCGATACGAGAAGCGAAAGAGCTTCGATACTGAAACGAGGTCAGACTAAGTACTTAGTTCTCCTTCGCTTTGAGGGAACTAATTTCTACGGAGAAAAAGGAGACGATTACCGTTTGTCGAATGCGTCCTATTCATGCGATTAAAGTCGATCTAGTGTAAATCCCGCAGCCGACGACACAGATTCACTACAATGGAACACGTAATTCAGATACTTGGAGGCGATACTACAGGGGTATTACCAGCGTCAGATCTGCTTAATTGTTGCCTAACACCGGTTGTTCTAATGCTCCACGTCTAACCTGGAACCTACCTAAAGGAAACCTAACTGTCCTTACAGCCATGTTTCACTAGAGAGCAAAGCTGTACGGAACTATGATCTTTCGCCGTTTGGCTTGGACTAAATTAACGCTAAGCTAACATCAAATTGATGGAAAAATATGTTTTAATAAATATAAATTAACTGGAGTCAATATTTCCTATTTTTAGTCATCTATAAAATTATTTAACACCAGAACGATCAAAGTGTACGTTTTTGTACCAAAGAAATCAAAATGAGAGTGTGTAAAAAAAAGTTTTATAACGCAAGGGAGATTAATCTTTGTATGTATTTTTAACAGAAAATTATAAAGAATTTCCGAAACTGTATCATAGCTAATTTATAAAATTTCCGTAGGAAATTGTGAATTATCATTTTGACCACTTTGGTAGTTTTAGTGTTAACGTGTTTAAAAAAAAAAAAAAACATGGCTTGCTGAGAACTTGAAGGTGTGCAGGTTTAAATAATGCATGTTTAATATTTGTTTACTCAATTTCATTTGGGTATATTAATATTTAAATATCGCCGGTGTAACACAGAAGGGATTTATTTTTCAATTCGAAAGAATCACCGAAAAATATAAGCGAATAAATATAAATCAGAGTCAATATATAGCGTGTTTAAACAATTTCACAGAAGTTAAAATTCGAAGGTGTCTATACCCAAATTATCCTTATTTGATATTTTTGATGCTTAATTTCATTTATAGTTGCTAGAATTTTTAATTATATACATGATAGTCTAAAATAATTCTACGTCTGCCATCACATGGGTTTATTCTACTGCCCGTTTATGTATGTGATTAATTAGAATTGATATTACAATTTTTCATTATCTAAATACTGTCATTAAAAAAAATTCCGCAAAACTAAACAATGGTTATAGATAAAAGATTTTTTTTTACTTTTCCTAGCTTCGCTCCATGTCTGACACGGCAGGGATTTATTCTACTGCCTCTTTATTTCCTAATCCCAAAGGCTGATCGACAATATGTAGAATATAGATTAATTACAATTTTTCATTATCTAAATACTGACTTTAAAAAAAATTCCTCAAAACTAAACAACGGTTATAGATAAATGATTTTTTTTCACTTTTCCACGCTTCGCTCCTTGTCTGACACGGCAGGGGTTCAATCTACTGCCTCTTCATTTTCCAATTCCAAAGGCTGATCGACAATATGTGGAATACACATTAATTGCAATTTTTCATTGTCTAAATAGTGTCTTCAAAAAATCTTTCAGGACTAAACATTATTACCTTTATTTAATGTTTTTACTCCATCACACCTAACTACAATTTCTCAAGTAATTCTAAGTCTGACACAACAGGGTTCATTCTACTGCTTCTTTATTTTCTAATTCTAAGGACTGATCACAAAGTGTGCAGAATATAGGTTAATCAGAATTAATACTACAATTTTTCATCATCTAAACTCTAGATGATGTCTTCAAAAAATTTCACAAAAAGAAATCTAATTACAATTATTAAAATAATTTCAAGTCTGACACGACAACGATTTATTCCACTGCCTGTCTATTTCCTAATAAACGTTGATAAAAAGTATGTAGAATATAGATTAATTAGAATCAATATTACAATTTTTCACTATCTATATAATATTTTCAAAAAATGTTACTCACATATTTTCTAATTTTGTTTACTCTGCCACACGTACAAGGGACATCATTTAAATGTAAATCTATGCTACATATGAGATAGTATTATAAGGTATTATTTTTTGAAATTGGTACTGTCGGTCCTCGGAAAACAACGACGCCGATTTTGATCGACTTTCCGTTAAGCTGTGTGCTGTGATACTAATTCAAAAGCATTTGGTTGCGGAATAGCTAAGAATTTAAGAAGAAAATTGTAAAGGCCTGCAAAAGAAAATCGTATCTTTGTTTAATATGATTTAATAAAACCCGTTCGCAAATTATAAGCTATTATTTTTTGAAATTGGTACCGTCGGTCCTCAGAAACCAACGACGCCTAAACGAAAAGTTCGGCGTCGGTCCACAGGGATCTATGTGGCGCTTAACGTGTTAACATAACTTCTATGCTGGACACTATTGTATTTTAATTTTAAGCGACACCTCTTATCAATTACAATTTTTCAAACAACTCCGAGTCTCTTCGAATAACTACAAGGGTTCATTCGCCCAGCCATTTATCTCAAATTCTGCGAACATGGCGCTCGTTTTTAATCCCAGTAAATAGATACCACCTGTTTAATTTTCTCGTCAAAGTTTCACAGCAATTTAAAATGTTCCGCTTTAAACCTATCGTTCCCTATTCGCGAGCAATTACGTTGACCGTTCGCTCTCGCGTCACCGGTCTGTTTAAACATCCAAGGCGACAAGTAGGACCATCACCGGCGACAATTTTGTTTAATCGCCGTCTAATGCCCCTAATGTCTCGTTCTATACCTTTGCCGGTCTAAGGAAATTACAGGGAGCTTCTCTCTCTCTCTCCAATAAGACACATCGAGCGTAAAACTCGATTCCTATTACAAGAGGGGTTTCATCCTGATCCCGCTTTGACATCTGTACACAACCGCCAGACGGAAACGACGAATGGCACAGCTCAACGATTTGTCGGATCTAGGTTGATTAGAAGTATTTATGGGAATAGAGCAACAATCGGACAAGCGTAGAAAGACGAATCGAATTGTGCAATGCGACCGCGTATCCAGAATGAATCAATGATCTCGGCATGCATTTAAATATGCAGATACACTTCGTAAGCTTACCATACTGTTGGACCACAGTGTTTAATTAAAATTTCAACTGCACAAACCGCATTCCTGCGATCTGCGAATTCCCTGGCAATCGATAAACCCCAATAATTATACAGAAAGTACGTATTTGGCCACGATTGTGCAGATCTCTATTAACGGAGACGAATTTCGACACAATCGGTTAATTGAGAAGTACGGAAAGGTATTTCTGGCTCTATTAGAGGAAGATTTAACCCTCTGCACTCGGCTCGCGCCGCTATGGCGACATGAATAATTTTCTTCAGAGATTGTGTTTTTAACTCTTTGTCTTATAATAACGAGTCACACTCGTGGCGCCGATTCTGGATAAAATACAAGGATAACATACAGTATTTATGATGAAGTTTAATTTTAGCTTTAACTGTAATTTAAATTTACAATATTGAAAATTAGCAAATATAAAATACATGGGTATAGGCAATTGTTTTATTCAGCAAATATTATGAGTATCATTGAATATTAAATGTACCTTCAAAGTTTTCATAAATGCATAAAAATCGAAAACAGTGTTTACATGTTTTTTTTTTTTTTTTTTTTTTTTCTTCATATAATCAGAGACCGAATTTTGTATTTCTTATTTTAGAAAATTTAATTCGAAGCTCTTCATTAGTTCATGTCGCGTACGATGTTCGTTTCCTTTTTATTTTATAACTGCATCGTATAATACTTAAAACCGTAACGTTTGTTATTAACATACCATATAATAAATTGAATATCGTCTTCTTTTCTCTTGTTTTATATGTACGCACAGTTCAGAAACGTTTATTCCGCGAAAAACTATCCCAGTGTCAGAAATGATAATCAATAGGAGACGAATTGAGAGAATAAAAAGAATAAAGGTAATATTTAGAATCTTTTTTAAGAATTCGAATCGAATGTAAATTAACAACACCTAGAATAAAAAAAATTAACAAAACGATATTCAATTTGTTGCGAAATATACGATTAACAAACAATTTTAAATATTATACAACGCTGTTATAAGATAACATGAATATAAAATGAATTTAAACGAGCATCATAGATACGAACTAATGAAAAAATTAAAAATAATTTGAACAGCACAAATCCTGACAATCATCTCTAATTAAATAATACGACAAGGGATTAAACGAATATCAAAATGATAAAGAAATCCATTTTTAAGAGACACTTGGAACGTAACTGAACGAAGAATCATACACGTTCTCGCGAAGCTTTGTTCAACTTTCGTCACAGTCTGGCTTCCGTGCAAAAGTATCGACGGCAAGCTCATTTTATTTACTTATTTATTATTTTTTTCTTTTTTTTTTAAGGTCGCAAGCATTGCATATTAAACTTCTGTTGGTCCTTTCGTAAAGTTGCTGCGACGAGACAAACAAGGCGTTTTATCGTCATCCAACAAAGGCTACTTCGAGGCAGAATAGATACTTTGAACGTTTCAGTTTTAGCCGGAAGAGCACAGACCAGGCTAAAGAGAAAAGACAAGATCTAACCATGTGCTCAGGATTAAAACTGGCTCTCTACTAAATACAGTTTAATCCTTTTTAATTAAATGCTCTCCCGATCATCCTTGTCCCAATCTAAAAGGCACGGGACCAATGACCCTCCAGGATTTCTACGAATGGACTCGTTATAGGCGTGGTTTTTAATCGGTAAAACGAATAATGTTTAACCCTTTGCGGACGAGTATTCTTCAGCATATTTTCCGTATGAAACGAAATTATATATTACAGATTTAAACCTTTGCACTTCATTCGCGCCGTGCTATGGTGACACGTGTGATTTTCTTCGGAAGTTAAGTTTTAAGTTAAACTTCGTATTTTTGTCAATTTACATTTTTTTTTTTTTTTTGTTTTAACCCTCTATAGCCCGAATTTTGTCTACTTATTGGAGAAAAAATTACGATCGATTACAGTTTTTCACTTTGATTTGAAAATGTTTAAATTAATAATTACTGCAGATGGATCGTTGTATAATTATAGTAATACAGTAATAAAATTTAATAGTGCAGTGATAACTAAAGAAAATTAATTTTTTAAAATATAAATACATCAGTTTGTAACTTTTAAGTCACACGGTTCTATAGAGGGTTAAAATACAGCAAATGAAAGGAACGAATGAAAATCTTAAACATGTATGATATTCTTTTTTTTCAAAACAGGACTTTAAGTTTTATTAATAGTCCTTTGAAAATTAATAATATTTCATATAAATAAAAAAATTTTCCGTATAAAACGAAATTACATATTACAGATTTAAACCTTTGCACTCCATTCGCTCCGCGCTATGGCGACACGTGTGATTTTCTTCGGAAGTTAAGTTTTAAGTTAAACTTCGTATTTTAGTCAATTTACATATTTTTTTTTGTTTTAAAATAAAGCAAATGAACGGAACGAATGAAAATCTTAAACATGTATGATATTCTTTTTTTTCAAAACAGGACTTTAAGTTTTATTAACAGTCCTTTGAAATTAACCCTCTATGGGAGCGTGTGACTTAAAAGTTAGAAACTGATGTATCTACATTTTAGAAAATTAATTTTATTTAGTTATCACTGCACTATTAAATTTGATTATTGTATTACTGTAATTATACCACGATCCATCTACAGTAATTATTAATTTAAACATTTTCAAATCAAAGTGAAAAATTGTAATCAATCGTAATTTTATTAATAAGCAGACAAAATTCGTGCTATAGAGGGTTAAAAAAGTTGATGAGCGCAAAGTGTAAAGAATAATATGAATTATTTTATGAATATTTTATTGATAGTAATTGAGTGTAGTAAGATAATTTTAATAGTTTTTAAAAGTATGGCTGGCTTCTCGTTCGTTTGTCATGTAGAGGCGACATTCGTCTGCAAAGGGTTAAACAATGCCCCTATGTTTCTTGATAGTTCAGAAATAAATATAAAATTATATAACGTTACAATATATATTTTCAACAGTGGTCTACGTGCTTCTTCGATTAAATTTTGTGTTAGAAGTTCGTTTATCTTAAAATTGAAACATTTCTTTTAAAGAAACGAGAGCAGAACTGAGTCGAAAAAAAAACATTGAATATCGTAGCGTTGTGTCGAAAAACTTTCTCCTTTCAATGAAAATATGTGCAAGAAAAAAAGAATTTTTGTTTTAGAACACTCACCGTGGCCAGTGCCTCTTCGTAACAGGTGTGTGACAGCAAATAGCATCATATTGATCAGCGAGCCAAACAATTAGTATGATGTAAAATGCAGTCGTGGTGTCGTTGAAAAATTCTGACATGATCGCTTCCATTCCTGGAACAAAATAATTTATTGTTGAGTAAATTATTTAAAATCTTTAATTCCTCTAAACTATTCTTATAATTTTCAAAATTATAGACGCAGATTTAAGGGGAAAACATTTTTTAAGGGTATCTCTTTATTTTAGAAGTAAAAGGGTGATTTAAGGGGATACGGATCGTGCGTGGTCAGACACTTATTAAAACGTTAAAACAGAAATTCTACGCTCTCTCCTCTTACTCTTTACGTATTTATTATTCCAAATATTACAAATTTAAGTATCCTAACTATACATGCACAATTAATTTCATTCTTGGTTGTAATTAGTTTCATTTAAGCAACATTTAAATAAAACAGAATTTAATTACTTTTATTTTATTACTTAAATTTTAATAGAAAACCACCAAATATACTCATAAACTGTTGAATTTATAAAATCCATAGAAATTAATAGAAGGTATTAAATCAGCAATGTGCAACACTCGTTGAAGTTGTTATAAAATAGAAAAGAAAAAAAAACTTTATTGCGCGCAAGTGGATGGAGCGCGCGTATTTCAAGCAAATATAAACCTTATTTTAAATTCTACGAAGAGATCGAAACTGTGCCGACCGATTTTATTAAAATTTAATACGAAGCTTACTTTTTTTTTTATTTTATTAAATAAATAAAGTAAAATAAAATATTGTGACTAATTGTTTGCTTATTTATATACGTGTTGTCCACGATATACCGATAATATTGTTTCTCAGCTCAACAAACAATTTCGTTTGGATACAGCTGTATTAAATATTCAATAAAGCAATACCATTGCTCTTTTTTTTTCTGTTAAAACTAGCAAAGTTTAGAAAACAACACACCTGATGAACTACGTATTGGACCGCATACTATAGTTTAACGTGGACACAAAATTCATAAATAAACGAACTAGTTTGTTAGACATGTTTGCCAATTTGCACGCTTCCTTCCAAAATATTTTGATATAAACGTGTCATGTGTACAAGAATACCGTGAATCTTGCACACGAGATATATTATGTACACATATGAGAATGTGAGCTATATACTAGCGGTCAAAAGTTTAGGTACACGTATTCGTGCAAGAGTA
This sequence comes from Ctenoplectra terminalis, assembly GCA_019453375.1. Taxonomy (NCBI): domain Eukaryota; kingdom Metazoa; phylum Arthropoda; class Insecta; order Hymenoptera; family Apidae; genus Ctenoplectra; species Ctenoplectra terminalis. The sequence goes on along the minus strand of SMSQ01019080.1, from coordinate 13,066 downwards.
TTTTTAATTTTACAATTTTGTAACATTAACCCTTTGACGCCGGGCATACTGAGACAAAAAGTACACATATACGACTAAATTATACTGCTAATAAAAATATTACGATCTGTATTTCTTCTTCTGTCATTTTTTAAGGTCGCTAATGACCTAACTTTCGATGCGACCTTAAGAAATGACAGAAGAAGAAATACAGATCGTCATATTTTTATTAGCAGTATAATTGCATCGAATCTGTGCAAAATGCATTTATTAGCATCGAAAGTTAGGTCATTAGCGATCTTAAAAAATGCCAAAGATATATTTTCTTTTCTTTTTCTGTCTATATTTTCTTTTTTTGTCATTTTTTAAGGTCGCATCAAAAGTTAGGTCATTAGCGACCTTAAAAAATGACAAAAATGACCTACTGAAATTCATCGAAATGACAAACACGTGCAATGAGATTTAGAGATAGATCTCTGTCATTTTTTAAGGTCGCTAATGACCTAACTTTTGATGCGACCTTAAAAAATGACAGAGATCTATCTCTAAATCTCATTCCACGTGTTTGTCATTTCGATGAATTTCAGTAGGTTGTCTCTGCTTTGTTCTGGCCTGAATACTTCCTTAACGCTGGAACTACCGACGATTATATACCTATTTCTAGCAAAGAATTTAAAATAATAGTATTATGTTAGCAGTTAATAAATTATATCGTTACAATTTGAACAGGCCTTTTAATTTTACGGAAAACGTGAGAAATGCTGAAAATTTATAGCGGTCCTAATTCGATGGCCAGGGACTGTACATCCAAAGAAGTGAGCAAATATTTTTAAATGCCAGAATTAGACTACGGTCAGACGTTAGAGTCTGTAATTTCTATTTGAATGTAAAATGGAAATTCAATGGTGTACCCAAACTTTTGAGCGATAGTGTACGTCTTGCATGCACGTGCACGTATGTACATTTAGTACACGGTCTTGGACGCGTACAACCTCTATTATGCAGTGCAAATTGTAAACCGAATTAAACTGGCGCGTAATCATCCGCCTTAGAACAGGCGTAAAATAGCTAGTTACACTGATGCATTTCACATCTAAAGATCTTCTGCGCTCGAATGCAAAACAGAAAGGAACTCTTGGTAGTTTTTACGTAAAATAGCAATTAACCGTTCAGCTGTATTATTTTTCTCTAAATTTTTGCTGGAACGCAAGGATTCGCTGTTAAAGGAACTAGAATAAATATTATAACATATTAGAAGAATTTTAGTTTTAACCCTGGTACGGCCCTTGGGTCATTTTCGACCCCATCAAGTTTTTCTTTCGTTAAAAAATTTCCCAGAGAATATTGTAAAAATAGCTGTTGTTCCTTTTATCAATTTTATGTTGAACACATGTTTATTGGAATTAGGAATTTTTTTAGTCAAACGAGATTGAAGATCAAACGAAAAGAATTTGAGAACCGTAGAAGGGTTAAAAGGTGTAATCTACTCCTTTTAACTTACACATTTTCCATCACTATTTATCATAATTTTTCATTCGCCTGAGAACCGTACAATTCCTTCTTTTTGAAAATCTTCTCGTTTATTTTTAACACGTTTGCATAGCATTCATTTTCATGATAATGCAGAATGACACGAATGCTATAGCATTCAAATCTTAAAGTCAATTATTTTGAATTTAATTTTATATAACCTTGTGATCTGTATTGTCGTGAATGCTATAGCATTCATTGTATATAACGATTCAAATATTATAATCTGACTACGCTTATAAAATATGTTTAATCAAATTTTGGATATCACAACCAATTTAAAAATAAAATCACTGTCAATTTTTGCAGCTCGCTGAAACTTTTAACTCGTGTGTCTATACTTTTTAAGACTTAAATATTCTCTATCACTGTACTATTATGTTTTATCATTGTACTATTTTCCTGGTATCAAACATGCTCTTAGTAATATTTAATAAATTTAATAGTAATTATCAATTCCTAGTTCTTAAATCAAACTGAAAAATTGTCATCAAGCATATCTTTTTTTCCAAGTAACCAAAATTCCGATCATAAAGGATCAACGAAGAAATATCTTACAATAAGCAACGATAAGCTATGAAAAATATCTTCTTTCAACATTTTAAGATCTCTTATAAATTAGAAAATTAGAAAATTAAAAAATTAGAAAATTAGAAAATTAAAAAATTAGAAAATTAGAAAATTACAAAATTAGAAAATTACGAAATTACAAAATTACAAAATTACAAAATAAAAAAATTAGAAAATTAAAAAATTAGAAAATCAAAAAATTAGAAAATTAAAAAATTAGAAAATTAGAAAATAAGAAAATTGGAAAATTCGTTGCATTAAAAAATCAAAGAACTTAATATTTCCTTTATCCAAGTACAAAGTCTCTGACGTGTTACGAAAAATGATCGTAGAAAATCATCTTTCTTAGCAAGAGGATCAGTCCTGATCCAAACCAGTTCCAAACAATATCAAAGTAGCTTCCTCGTTATAATATTAACAAACGTCGCCACCGGTATAATTAGCGACAGCTTTATTCATGAACATTTCAAAGTTAATCCTTCGGGTAAACATGTTCTCCTTTTCTTGGCCCAAGTACAATGCGCCGCGATCGTTAATTGAAGACGCTGCGTTTGAGAATTTAACTCAAACCAAAGAGTTCCAAGAAACAAAGCTAAAAGAACATTTTCCTTCCCCGGGAGGGGATTTAATAAGGCCGTCGCGATACTTTTCGAGGCTACGCAGTTTGACATCGGACCGCATAAACAACTCTGATTATTAACTCGCGAAACCGACGACGACGAAAAGAAACTGTTCCGAGTGATTTTAAAAAAATAGGGAAACAACTTCGCGGAATCGATACCCGCAATCGTCTGCTATCAAACCCGCAGGCTCGTCCTATTAATCGAATAGTTTCCGCACAATTAAAAGTTCGCGGCACGGCGTGCAAGTCTCGGCCCATGTAAATTTAATACCCGCCCCATGGACCATTATACCGTTAAAACGATACATTCGCTACGTTCCGCCAGCCGTTTTTATTGTTTCGCAGGCGTTGAACGTTAAATCTCACTTATCGGCTGAAACATCGGCCAAGTTATTCTGTCTGAAACGACTTTCCGTCAAACTAGCCATGAACGAGAATTTAGATAGCCGCCGACTAACAGTGGAAACATGGAAATATGATTACATCGTGCTTTTTTTCCACTTATAACTCGTGGTCGTTGAATCAAGATTAATCACGATTTTCAATATTGTGGGAATGGCGAGCCTGGAGTGAATGTTTAGTCAGAAGCGATAGATGCGAGAATGAAGAGTATTTAGGACCGAGTGATACAGAAAGAAGAGTATTTGGAACGGAGTGATAGAGAAAGAAGAATATTTGGGACTGAGTGATACAAAAAGAAGAGTATTTAGGACCGAGTGATACAGAAAGAAGAGTATTTGTGACCGAGTGATAGAGAAAGAAGTGTGTTTAAGACCGAGTGATACAGAAAGAACAGTATTTGGGACCGAATGATACAGAAAGAAGAGTATTTGTGACCGAGTGATAGAGAAAGAAGAGTGTTTGGATCGAGTGATAGAGAAAGAAGATTATTTAGGATCGAGTGATACAGAAAGAAGAGTATTTGGAACCGAATGATAGAGAAAGAAGAGTATTTGGGACCGAGTGATACAGAAAGGAGAGTATTTGTGACCGAGTGATAGAGAAAGAAGAGTGTTTGAACCGAGTGATAGAGAAAGAAGAGTATTTGGGACCGAGTGATACAGAAAGAAGAGTATTTAAGACCGAGTGATAGAGAAAGAAGAGTATTTGGACCGGGTAATCGAGATCACCGTGTGACTGAATATTTTCTGAAATTGTACTAAGAAAACTATGGTAATATATACTAATATTACTAGGATATTTATTAGAAAAAATTAGATTGTAAAATACGAAACACATAGAGAACAGTAACTTGACACCACCTGCAATATTTATTAATGACTTCTTAGGATGGGTCTCTCGAGACACGGCCGCCGGATTCCGCAGTCCGTACTCCGAGAATTAAAGAGAACATGTTCTCTTTCTTGACACAATTCTTTCGTTCCATATCTTTGTTTATATGCAGCCTGATTGTTCTCTGTTTCAATGTAAATACCAGTGTTCAAGGTATTTTAACACTTTGCATTCGGATGTCCCCTCTGAGAGGACATCAGAATTTATTAGAGATTACAGTGGATGAACTTATGTCACTGCAACTTTTTGAAAAACGCAAGTTTCCTTGAAATTTTACTACCGAAATGACTGAAGATAGCAAATCAAAATATGGTATACATACCGAAACGCATAAAATTTATTATTAAACTCCGTTCGGATCTTTAATAAAATTTAATATTAAATTTCTTATAATAACAAAGTTTATTATTAAATTTCGTTCAGACCTTTCAATTCTACCAGAAACATGTGAGATGAAAATTGCGAGTGGTCCTAATACAATGACCGAACTCTGGTAATTCGGCAGAATTTGTAAAAATGGTTTCGTGAAACAAACCTGGGTTCAAGTACATATTAGATGTAATGTTGAAAATTAAATAATATTACAGTTAATACAAAGTATACATAACATATAAGATAAATATGCGTATTTCCGTGGATATCCCGTGCAAAATTCTGCAAAAAGGAATCCTCGAAATCTACGTTCCCTGAAATTAAAGCTAACCTTATATTCACGTGAATTCAAACACAAGTCTCTGAATTTCGAAATACAATTTTAACACAAAGAGTAATGTCAATATTAAATCGCTGCAGAAAGGAAGCACCGGTGAAAACGTACGCTACACGCATAAATCTTTCTTGTGTTCAACTACAAAAATATCAAGCTTGTGTACAAACACCTTCGAATTCAAATTAAATTGTATCGAAGTGTGCTTCGTTGATTAACCCATTCGCTGCCAAGCCTAAATTATATGGCGTCATGCCCATTCCCATTTATATTTTTTGTAAGAGATCATTCTCTTTAAATAAGAAACAAAGTATAATTTTTGTAAAAAATTTTATTTGTAGTATTTTTTTTGTAGTATTTATGTTTGTGGCCACAAAAAATTTGCTAATTCAAAAGCCTGCATGTTACAACATATTTAAAGTAGGACGAGTATACTCGTCTTGGCAATGCATGACACCCTGCCAAAGACGAGCATACTCGTCCCTGGTAGCGAAAGGGTTAAAATAAAAATTTTTTAAAACAAGCGTGCAAACAACTGAACCGCGACGTAACATCATCCTTTCCAATGGATCGCTGGTTCGTGGAATATAGAAAACGGATGTAATGTACTTCATAGAACGTATAGAACAATGTTGTACAGGTAGCGTGTTTCCTAATGAATTGTAACGATATGAAAACCCCCCGGGGACCGAACGGAAATAATAAAAGTATCCTAGGGTGTGTCGTGGCCAGGTCACGAAAGTGTAAAACGACCAACCTGAAATACACCCGCTCCACAGTGATTAATGACAACGTTGAAAGTTTTCTGCTGAAAAATCGACACGATATTTTCTCGATTAATTCGCGACAGCCAGACGGTCAATTAGCATCTTGTCGAATTTTAGGGGCACTTCTTTAATGGATAAAAATATAGGCGAATGCATTAGCAGGCTGCACTTAAGTTGATTGTAAGTCGTCGTTGAGGAAATAGGCGTGTAATTATGAATCAAGGGGGCATTCTCATGCGAGAAGGTAAAAAGCTGATTTCATCTTTTTTTTTTAGATGAAGGTTTAATTTCGCATCGAGATCTAGGTCATTGGTGAGAAGGGATTCTGTAAAAGGTCGTTGAAAGTTTGTTCAAAATATTAGTGTCGATTTTATTGTGTACACATCGGAAATGTTTCTCTAAAATTTCTCTCGAATTCATCGAAATAATAAAATTTATAACGATTTTAGGAGATGCATCGAAATACCATGTAAAGCTATGTTTTTTTTTTTTTTTT
>SMSQ01019079.1:10666-28785 GCA_019453375.1 Ctenoplectra terminalis | reverse complement strand
GAATGTTCAAAGACTTTAATTAAATGAAACAAAAACACGCTGGATCACTAAAAATGATTGCCTTGAATATGTTCAGACCTACATAATAAAAATTATTTGGCATCAAAAGTAGCTATTGTAAAATTAACATAGTCCTAGCAATTTTTTTTACACGTTGAAACATTACAAAAAATTTTTCTCCTACTTCCATGGTGCTAAAGACATTTAAGATGTTAATTATCATTGACCTTTGAAAGCTATGAAAAAGAATAAAAATTAAGAAAATGGTAATCGCGTTTGATTGAAAAAGACCGTATCGATCGAGTAACCCACGCCTCCTTGTTATCTAAGCAAAGAATCGAGCCTTTCCTGGATAGACTTGTTACCGGGGATGAAAAATGGATTTTACATGATAATGTTTTTCGAAAAAACATTGGATAGATATCGGTGGTCGACTATAACTAACCGCAGAAAAACAAAAATTGCAATTGAGAAAGGTTATGTTGTCAGATAAAATTTATTATGATTACGGTGATGTATGCTCTATCTAGGAGGTGTAACGCACAGCATCAATAACGTCTGAGAAACTCCTAGCCGAAGCTTCAGGCTATACCTTGCTACAATTTTCAATTAACCCTGCTGTCCTCGCACCACACATTTGCATCGTATAAAAAATTTCTTTTACTTAATACTTTAACGACCGGTTCATTCGAGCGCGGATACATCGTTAACACCGGCTCGGTTTTGGCTATCGTGCGGAGATATAAGCGCTTATTCTTGCAACTCTGTTTTCAAATCGAAATTCGTGAGAGTGTTTAGTATATCGTTTCTCTTATTGTAAGATAATTAAATCTAATAAAATTTTTTATTTTCATAATGATAGTAGTAAGCGGCAGATAAACGTTACCCGTAAAAAGCCGATCAACCCTTTATGGCGTCGTGTTACTTAAAAGTTACAAATTAATGTATCTATGTTTTAAAAAATTTGTTTTATCTAGTTGTCACTGTTCTATTATATTTGATTACTGTATTACCGTAGCAACATTACGATCCATCTGTAGTAATTATTAGTTTAAAAATTTTCAAATCAAAGTGAAAAACTTTAAGCAATCGTAATTTTTTTTCCAATAAGCAGACAAAATTCGGGCTGTAGAGGGTTAATCTCAGTATGGTTCTTGAATCGTTTACCTTCCTTAAAAAATTACCTAATTTTCTAACAAATATAAAGAAGCTATCATTTAAGCCTTTCACTACGGTGCCCTCAGAATTGAAAGAGCACTTGGTATACCAATCGATACAGTTTTTCTTGATATAACAAAAATATTCGTAGCAAAATTTAAGTATATTGTTTAATGAATTATAGCAGATCATATGTAAATGAAAATATGAATAATTCTATGGTACGGAAAACGTCTATGTACGCTTTTATCAGGTGATTACTTCACTTTTAAAGGCGCGTATATACGCTCTTCGTAGCGAAAGGGTTAATATAAGTAATTTCTGCGTTAACACGTTAAACGTCACGCCGATTTTGGTCGACTCTCCGTTAGGCTGTGTGCTGTGATACTAATTGAAAAACATTTGGTCGCAAAATTGTTAAGAATTTAACCCTCTATAGCCCGAATTTTGTCTGCTTATTGGAGAAAAAATTACGATTGATTACAGTTTTTCACTTTGAAAATGTTTAAACTAATAATTACTATAGATGGATCGTGGTGTCGCTACAGTAATACAGTAATCAAATTTAATAGTGCAGTGATAACTAAACAAAATTAATTTTTTCAAATATAAATACATGAGTTTGTAACATTTAAGTCACACGGTCTCATAGAGGGTTAAGAAGAAAATTGTAGAGGCCTGCAAATGGAAGTCGTATCTTTGTTTAATGTGATTTAATGGAATCCATTAATGAATTATAAGGTATTATTTTTTAAAATTGATACTGCCGGTTCTCAGAAACCAACGAGGCCTAAACGGAAATTTCAGCGTCGATAAGCAGACAAAATTCGGGCTATAGAGGGTTAATAGGCTCGCGGTCGATGAGCGTTGGTTGCAAAAAGCCGATTAATAGGCTCCCGGTTGATAAAGTGTTAAGAATATTTTAGACTCATAAAATATATAATATTGCAGGAATGTTAAATTATAACGGGTGAAATACTCAATTTTAATTCGTGTTGTAAAATATAAAAATGTCTTTAATACCAAAATAATTTTCTTACATTACCTGTGCTCTCTAATTCTATATGTTTCACGCTAAGGTCTCGATTTTCTCGATTCTCTTTCAGACTACCTCTCAGACTCTCAATCTTCGACTTTCAATACTCAACTCTCAATACTCGACTGTCCTGCACGCGCATTTTCCTCAACCATATATTCAAACATTCTCTCTCTTCTCGTTCCTCAATCTCTTTCACTCTGTCCAGGCGTTCTCGGAAAATCTTCGGTCACACGGCGATCTCGATCACTCGGTCCAAACACTCTTCTTTCGCACCTCTATCACACTGTCCCTAAACGCTCTTCATTCCCACATCTATCGTACTGTTCCGAACACTCGTCTTTCACACCTCTATCACTCGGTCCCAAATACTCTTCGTTCACACGTCTATTACTCCAGACTAAACGTGCACTCCACGCTCACCATCCTTACGATTTTTAATATTATTTATCGCGTTTACTTCCTTAACCCTTTAACTGCGGGTGTAGTTTGTAAACCACATTAATTTTATATCACTGAAGTGATATTCTATTTTAAAAGATTTTTTTTATTCTATTTATTTTATTTTTATTTTAATGGTATATAAGCCACAGCCGATTTGATATTATTTATTATTATTTATTAATTATTATTTGATATTAGAAAAAATTAACATGTTTATGTACACACCCGCCTCTGGCTGTAATTTTAGTATACGGTTTATAAACCACACCCGTAGTTAAAAAGATAAAGAAGTAAACACGATAAATAATATTAAAAATTAAATGCATTAAATCTGGTAAAGGAATATTTAACAGCATATTATTCGTGTAAACGTAAATTTCGTTCTGATTCATCAGACTTGAGAAGAACAGCAAAATTAATTTACTCTAATAATAATAATAATTCTCCAGTTTAAAATACCTTTATATATTCCAGAACATCGTTTCTATAAAAGCGATAATACGATTTTAATCATTGTGAAATATCAAAATTAATTAACCTAGAATATAAAGGGTAACAGTCCAAAACATAGAGAGAGAGAGAGGAATCCGTTCGTTCGGACGAAAGGAAGCGTACCAGGTCCGTGCAATCGACGTATAAACGATTCTGCAAACGAACGTGTGGGCGGTAGCTGCCGTCTCCACGCAATAAAGTTCCTGAAAACGTATCCATTAACGAGTGACCGAGCCACGGCTGTTTCACCACAACCGGAGCAGCATCCACCGTACAATTCGGACTCCGTAATTTCAGTTGAACGTTCGATGTCTTGGTGAAATGAAACGCATCAAGCGCACGTTAATCCGCTCGCGAATATTGGAAATTTCAGCGAAAACAAGCCGACCTGTCGCGAGCTTCCGCTTGTCGGAAATATTTATGTTGGCGCGAATATTGGTCCTCCGTGTAAGAAGAACCGTAGGCTGATAGACTTAATTCAAGATTCCCGTGTCGCAACCGATATTACCTTTAATGATATGCTAATTCCGCGAGAAGACGGGTATTTCTATATAATATATGTATTTCGGTTTGCGTAATCGATTTCATCGGTTGGTGAAATGGCGGAGCGGTTGCGAAAGGAACGATGTAAATATTCATTTCTGTGTTCGTTGCTTAATATCTTCTTGCTTCCTTCGCTGACTTTTCCTGGCTTTTTTTTACGCTACTTTCTTACGATCGATGCAACGGATAAATACCGCTACAAATTTTCAGCATTTTTCACGTTTTCCGTAAAGTTAAAAGGCCTGTTCAAATTGCAATGATATAATTTATTAACTGCTAACATAATACACCACTACTGTACATAACATTATTAACCCTTAGCGTTCCTTTGGCTTCGCTACGGAGACATTCTGTTTTCAACACGAGTACGCTCAATTTCCAGAGATATCGCATCATGATGATTTACAAAATTAAAAATTTATGTTTCGTTTACCAGAGGAAAAAGGATATCTGTAAAATGAATAAAAGCAGTAGTAATTTTTTTTGTTCAAAATAAAACTTCTTTTCTTCAGTGATAAAGAATTGTACGGAGTGGAAAGGGTTAACACATGTTAATATTTTGTATTTCCACCCTTTGCTTCGATGACGGCTTGTATCCTTTCCGGCATGCTCCGTATACATTGTTCGATCATATGCTTTGAATCTTCATTATTTTTTCAAATATCTGTAATTTTTGTTTTCAACTCAGATAACGTGGTGCATGGAGAGTTGTAAACTAGTCTTTCGAGAAGGCTTGTATCCTTCCCTGCATGCTCCATATATTAGGTCATCTCATAAATAATGTCGTTCCTTGGTGCTAATTTTCACTCTAAGATATTAATATTTGCATTCATTTTTAATTATGATTGTATTGACCATTGTTTTCTACGATTTTTTTTGATCTCTCAAGTAGTTTTTGGATTCCTTCTTCAAAAAATTTGGGATCCTTTTATTTAAAAATCTTCTTCAATGCTTATTTTAAGTGCCCATTATTATAGAATTTTTGTCGTCGATTAAAAAAATGTTATAATGATTGGAATAAGTAGTAATTGGTTATCGCGAACGTGGTACGAGTTTCCAATTTTTATTTTTAGTTTTTTAAACGCTGTGTTCGCACACAGCAAAGACAACCTTAGAAAAAAATTAAAAATATCCAACATTTTTTTGAAAAGTAAAGAATCTAATTACTTAACAGATGGGAACAGATCGTGAAAAGTAATGGTCGACATATCGATGATTAAAAATAAATGTATGTCTTAATATTTCGTAATAAAAATTACTGTCGAGGAACCACATTACTTATGGAATAACCAAATACACTGCTCGATCATATGCTTTGTATCTTCATTATTTTTCCAAATATCTGTAATTTTTGTTTTCAACTCGGATAACGTGGTGCTTGGAAAGTCGTAAACTAGTCTTTCGAGTAAGCTCCAGACATTTTCTGTGGCATTCAAGTCGGGAGATTTGCCTGGCCATGGGAGCAAAGGGATGCTTTTGGTTTTGGAATCGCTCATCACCCATGCAGTTTGATTATTATCACGATAGTAACAAATAAATTGATATGAATACATCGTTATCAATGTATTTGGTAATAATTTGATCGACTAAAGACAGTTTTCCATATATGACACAACGTTACAGCCATATAAGTGAAATTTTCGTACGTGGTCCTAATTCGATAGCCAAAGATTGTAGAAACTTCGGCTGTTAACAATGAGAGGAACTAAACGGCCGATTCGCGTCTCGTTCACGGCTCGTTGAACGGAACCAGATCAAGTTCAAAGATTAAACTTACCAAATCAGCGTCCGAAACGGTGAGCACTATGGGATCGCCATTTTTGTCGATAACCTTCGTTCCAATCGGGGCGTTCTCATCGACGTATCCCTCCACGTTGGACGCTGTTATAGTTGGAGGATTGCTGTCGACTGGCTTCACGGTAATAGTCAATTTGGCTGTGGCCGATCGTTTCGCTTCTGATACTTCGACAGCCTTTTGTGAAATAAAGAAGCAAATCATTATGCATTTTTGCTAGCTTAACACGTTTCGTACTAGATCATTTTAATTCTTGTGTCAATAAGATATTCTGGTACCTTTTTCTACATTTTTCATTTAACTTGAACTACCAGAGTGGTAAAAATGACTGGTTTATAATTTCTCATAAGTTAATTCCGGGATAGTTCGACCAATGGGAGAAATCGGACAGTATTAATATTTCAAAATAAAACAAATAACCTGGTTTGTTATTATTCTCGTACTGACAATTGTCGCGAAACTGTATATGTATTATAAATTACATATAAAGTTTTGCGTATGCTAGAAAGTAAAATTAACACGTTAACTGGCAACATAAATTTCTTATTATGCGATGTATGTTATGTTGAAAAAAATAATATGTATATTTTCCTTGTATTAATAAAATTATTTTTCCGTGTTCCGTATGGCATTAATTTCTTTGAACCATTGTAGTAACAGTGGTGTTATTTTTAAATGTATCAGTATCGATATTTACTATAATTGTGTATTTTACTATTGGCAGCGTCGCCGGTCACCGGTGGCTCTCACGGCAGTCAACGTGTTAAAAAAAACTTTTTCGAAACATCCGCGAACGAGGATTGGGTTAAATGTGTAAGGTGTGGACGTTGTTTCACGATGGATGAGGATCATGGTGTTACAGATTTGTCTATAGACTGTCACTAGTCTGCTTTTGTATAGTGTGAGAAAGCGTTAGACAACCGTGTTATACATTACCGACATGTGCCTATAAATGTGAAGATTGTGGGTGTGTGAGCGACGCACGCTTGTGCGTTTCTTATTTGTTTTAAAGATATGTGATTCGTGCAGTCTCCTTTGTGCCACCAAAAGAAACGCACGCATATCCTTTGTACATTTTACATAATATAATTAAGTGTGATAATATATACGATTTATTATCCCGAATCTTCTGTCATATAGGATACAGTGTCAGGATTTACTTACTACGAATACTTTACTGTTAATGGAACTGAAGATAAGAGTCGTAAACAAACGCGATGAATATGATAAATTATATCAATGAATCGAAAGTTCTAATTTTAATCAAATTTAGTTTGTTACTTATTATTCCAATTTATCTTAGTTTAGAGATATGGTTCAAAATATTCACCGTTCTATTGAAACATTATTGTATTCTTCTCTAAGCGTGAGAACATTTGTGATTCGCGTGGAGAAATTAAGAAAAAGCAGCGTATCAACTAATTTTCTCTCGTTATTACATTTCATATAAGCTACATTTTTTGGTATTTTTCCAGGTCGGTCTCACCCGTAATGGATGATGGTCCATTAGCAATGTTAGTATTTATTAATTAAAAAAAGAAATAAATGTTTTAATCGCGAAGTATGATTTACATATATTCTAAATTACTTGAGCGCTGCTTTAATTCTCCTAAAACAACAAAAACGTATAAAACCAACGATTCAATGGCTTCTTTCCAAAAAGTGGTCGAATTATCCCAAACTTACACTATTAACAAGAATTGAACGGAACTGAGTGATCCAGATTAAATAAATCATCATATATTTGTGAGAATTTAATTCCTATAATTTAATTGAGAAATACAGATTAGACTCGTCAAACTCACCAGTTCCCAATTATTTATTCTTAAATTTATAATAAAGCGCTCATCCTTTATCTCAAACTTACCCTATAAATTTTATACATTCACAATGGTGAAAGTTAAAAAATTAAGCTTTCCCAAGAATAATCGTTACACAGATGCTTACCTTAATGATAATATCGAACTTCTTCGTAACTGTTGTGTCGACCGCTTTGATTTGCTTCACGGCGCCGGTGTTCGGGTTTATTTCGAAAAACTCTCGATAATTCGATGGATTGCCGCTGAGGAACGAGTAATGAATGGGTGCATTTATGCTGTCCATATCAACGGCTTGTATTTTCTCCGGCGATATATTGAGTATCCCGGATAACACTCCGCTCGATACCTGACGGGAAAAAAGGAGACAATACGTAGAACCGGTTCGTCGATAGTTTAAAGCGGTGTCGCGCAAGATTTCAGAGCAAAGAAATGGGTTGAGTATTAAGAATGGAGGGTTGGACATCGTCTTTCACTTTACAATGCACGATAACGCGCATTTGCATCGTGTGTCCTGCTGTGCGTGAATTTAACAGTTACACTACCGCTCAAAAGTATCCGGACACTTGCTCACGTTTGAAAGAACGTAATTTATTTACGAAATTACAAATAAAATGAGCTGTGATAATTTTGTTCAATACTATTATTTCAATTATGAATAGATATGATGAATATTATGAAACGATTTTTATTATTAAAAATTGTTGAATATTATGAAACGATTTTTATTATTAAAAATTGTTCGTATAATATTTTTGCGTAGAATATTTTTAAGTAGAAAGTTGAAAACATAAATATTATTTGTAGTTTATTAATATCAATTTTTGATAACATTTTTTTTACATCAAACTGGTTTTTAAATGATCATTGGTGCCCATGCGTGTGAAACTTTATGATTTGTTTTTTAAGAATTTTTCTATCTTCACATTGATTAATTTTTCAAGCTTTTTTTTTATACTGGTACAAAGACTACTATAGTTAATTTCATAGTGATTCCTATATCTGGTGGCCGCGTGAATGAATCTCGTATTTAACCTTTTGCATTCCACTGACGCCGCTACGGCGGCATGCATAATTTTCTTCAGAGATTAAGCTTTAAATTAAATTCTGTATCTTCGTCAATTCAAACGCTCCTTTTGTTTTAATTCTCTATGGGACCGTGTGACTTAAAAGTTACAAACTGAAGTATCTATATTTAAAAAAATTAATTTTCTTTAGTTATCACTGCACTATCAAATTTGATTACCGTATTACTGTAGCGACACCACGATCCATCTACAGTAATTATTACTTAAAACATTTTCAAATCAAAGTGAAAAACTGTAATCAATCGTAATTTTTTCGCCAATAAGCAGACAAAATTCGGGCTATAGAGGGTTAAATCTGTAAATTAATACTCTGGAGCCATGTGACTTGTTAGAAGTTATATTTTCATGTATCTGTATTTAAAAAATTTTATTTTATTTGCTTGTCATTATTCAATTTTATTATCGTGCCACTGTCCTGATACCGGATAGTCTATTTGTATTATTGATTTATGGGAAATTGCAACGAACTCTAATTTTTTTTTTTTTTTTTTTTATAAGCAAACAAAATTTACAACGATTCAGTTTGGCGAATTCTTCCTGGTTTTCTGTGAAAAATATAGGTGAAGATTTATTCTCCTTACTTTATATATTTTTTAGAGTACCTATCATTTTTATTTCTTTGGGTACAAATAGGTCTGTTTTAATCGTCGGTAGGTTTAGTGTTAAGTAATGTTTCACAAGTCAACCAGTATCCGAATACTTATGAGCGGTAGTGTACGTTCGTTTGGGAATGCTCTATTTGTAATAGTAACAACCGTTAGAGAGAGTTGTATTGATTATTCATAACGTTGCAGCAAAGCTTCCTTGTTTAAACTGGTTCGTACTTTTTCAATTCACCGTTCTATTTCGAACTTGTGGTGCCTTACGTTTTCATTTGTACGATTCACTTGATTATCGCATAATTTGGACAAACGAGATTCATTGTGCGGTTAGATAGGACAGGATACAGAATGTTTCTTTTAACATTCCTAATTTATTGCCGGCGAAAGTTTTAATTGGTTGCTTTGTTATTTTCTATAGCTCGTATGATTGAGTTGCTCCACTTGTCTCTTCAGCAGCCGCGTTAAGGCGAGACTCGTTTCCTTTTCGAATGTGATATAATAGAGCGATTCAAGCGGAGATATTTCTACCGCGTCTTGTACGCAAGTAATAAACATACCTCCAATTATTATACAGGGTGAGTCACACAACTCGTCCATCCTGAATAACTTCTGAACTATGCGTTCTACGAAAAAGTGTTTTATTAAGTTGGAAACTATGAAACGGGCGTTTTTTGTTTAGTCTGTGTTCAGCTGCGACTGAGAGAGATACATTGTAACGCGCGCTCGATATTTTTATTTATAAAGCTTAACCCTTTGTGATCGGCAGATTTCGCTTTCGGCAGTACCAGCAGATCGGAGCAAATCTATCGTTTCGCAATTACTTTTCCGTACAGGATTTAAAGTCAATATATGGATATTAAAACACAAAATCGACCGAAACATTTGAATCACGAGGCATAGGGGACGATAGTGTTTTGTCATTTTTGCGATTTTCCAAGGTTCCCGCTGCGGGAACGTCATTGAGTTCTACGACTATTTAAAAATGTCCCCGCTACGGGGACACCGATTTCTACGACGATTTAGAAATGTCCCCGCTACGGGGACACCAACCGCAAAGGGTTAAAGGTATTCTTCTTATTCATTTTGTAAAATTTTTTCGCGTTTGTATCCCATTTTTATTTTATTTTTATCCTAAACCAGATGGAAACAAAACGCGATTCACATCTACTCTTCTTGTACGAGTTTAACACGTTCAACCCGGCGCATTTTTTCGAAGTCCGTATGGTCAGCGAGCTCGAGATTATCAGATGTTTATTCGTCTGACGGCGCTTGTTTGTTTCATTATTTTCTCTGTTGTCAGTGGCTCGAGTCTGAAGTCTACTTGCATCTAATTGTTATAAATCACTTATAAAACTTTATTAACAAATTGTGAAATATATATGAAAGTAAAATACTTTTATTTTTTTAAGGTTAGACATTCTATAATTTCTGTTTTTCAATAATTTATTATTGACCCTTACGATTATGGAGTCAGGCGATGATTTTTAGTTCCTGCGAAATTCACGCAGAAAAAACCTAGAATCTTATATTCATCGGACTCGGAATTTTTCTTTTCCATTGTATAATATCATCTAGTCTCTCCCCAGTTGTTCAATTTAAAGTATGCTTTTTCAAATAAAATTAGAAATATATGGCAACTACCGATGGTCCACGCCGTCAGACAGAGCAAACTAGGTGAGGACCACCGGTGGTTCACGCCGCCAGATGAAAGCAATGCCTGTGAACCACCGGTGGTTCACGCCGGGTTGAACGTGTTAAATTAAATCATGCCGCAGCTCAAGCTTCGAGAAATATTAATCAGGCATTCGGAGATGGATCCACCGATGAAAAAAATGCTCGATATTGGTTCGAAAAATTTCGTCTGGCAATTTGAGTATCGTGAACGAGCCTCGAGGAAGATCACCGGCCCATATTGTTAACGAGGAATTAACACTAGAACTACCGGCGATTAAAGCATGCTTGTTTTTACCGAAAAAATCGTAATGAAAGGTACATAAGAAAATACACAATGCAAGGTAAACGAAGCTTTGTCTACATTTTTAACAGAAAATCGCAGAAAATTGCTTCCGAGATGCCATAGTCAATTTATAAAATTTCTATAAAAAATTATGAATGGGTCATTTTGACCACTTTGGTAGTTCTAGTGTTAAGGACGACTGTGGAATCGGATCCACGCACAACTAGTCGAACATTTGGGTCTAAACTAGCAACTAGTCATACAACTGTGTTAAAACATTTGCGTGTAATAAATAAAGTCAAAAAATTGGACTCGTATGTGCCGCACGAATTGACGCAACGCCCGTTTCATAGTTTCCAACCTAATATATTAGAGCTTGTACAATATAGAAGAGAGTACAGTCAAACCTGTTTTTCTGCGGTCCCTTTTTATACGATTTTATTTTTGCGCGATTTTTTTCGTGAGATTTCTTCTTATGCGGTGTATGAATTTCACCGGCGTTGGCACCACTGTAATGTTTTCTATCAGTGTACATATACATGTACACTCCAAGACGCTCTGTTCATTTAATTCAAATAGTAAGTGAAAGTCGTCTCTCGAGTCCAAAGGACTAAAATTTGTCGTGAGAAAATATTCTTTGTTTGCCGTAAACCTAGCAGTTAGTAAGATCTCTGCATAAACGTAATTCATGGTCTTATTATTTTAATTATGCTTTAATTAGACAGTTGACTTTCATACACACGTGCAATCTGTTACCCCCTTTCCATACTTTAACGAGTCTGACTTCTGATTACAATTTCGGGCCAAACTAGGGTATCACGAGTGAGACTCGTGGTCACACTTTCGGGTCAAGCATAAATATCGCGAGTGAGACTCGTGGTCACAATTTCGAGTCAAACATGAATATTGCGAGCGAGACTCGTGGTCACACTTTCGAGGCAAGCATAAATATCGCGAGTGAGACTCGTGGTCACAATTTCGAGTCAAACATGAATATTGCGAGCGAGACTCGTGGTGCCAAATTTGTAGAAAACGCCTAATGAAAGTAAAGGCTAAACCTAAACACTCTTGGTAGTAACGTTCAACGAGCGCCACCAGCTACACTTTTGTCCCGAATTTTGCTCGACCAAATACGCAAGGGGTTAATTAAAGATAGAAGCTGTCTACTTTTTTAGAATTCTATAATCTGATTTTTATTGTTCTCAATAACAACTGGATTTCATTAAAAAAATTCGACAGCAACGAATAAGTTATTTCAAAAACCATTTCAGCGTTGTATCTTCCCTTCGATAGAGTACAATTTCTACACGAAACACTTTTCTTGTAGAACACATGCTTTAAAAGTTGTTTAAAGTGGACAAGTTATGCGACTCACTCTATAAAATTAAAATATACGTACGGATGCTGAATATTCTGGATTAATACAGGCACCGTCCAAGAGCATACAACCCTGGTAGATGAAGGAAGGATCTTGATCGTCGTCATCTCTGATATTCACGGTCAAGGTGGTAGTAGAGGTGAACCTTTCAGATACGTTCCTTGCTCGATCCTGTGAACAAACAATTTATTACGTATTTACTATCTGTATATTACCACACATTAATAATAATAATAAATAATAAATAAATAATATTCTAGTAATACAATTAAATACTTAACGCTAAAACTACCGACGATTAAAGTGGACCTATTTGTATCCCAAGAAATAAAAATGATAGGTGTTCTAAAAAATACATAACGTAAGGAAAACGAATCTTTATCTATATTTTTCACAGAAAATCACGAAAAATTTGCCAAACTGAATCGTTGTAAATTTATAGAATCTTTATGAGAAATTACAAGCCGGTCATTTTGACCGCTTTGGTAGTTTAGTGTTAATTGCATTCAATTCTTATCTTATCGAATTCGAATATACTTGGACAGGAAGATTAAAGAATCACGAAATTGTCACCTAAAAACCCTTTTCTTTAAGTATATACAGTGGGTGATTAAATTATTACGATCAGACGAAGGAGTTAGATATTTCGTATTTTTGGTAATTTTGTGTCTTGAATAATAAGAACATATAGGTACCCTTTTTTGTTCTTGACGCATAGACAGAAAGTTTAACTATATTTTGATTCGTTGGCGATGCTATTTTACTTGGTTAATGTACGGTGAGAGGTACATTTGTAATAGGCTAACATTTTATGCTGCTATTGTTCATTTGCAATAGCGTGACTCGAAACTAGTCATTTATCAGATTATCTTTGTTCGCTTGTGTTTTCCTCGATCGTTACTTGTTTTAACATTATTAAGTAGCTGTGCGTATATTTATTATATTTTTTATATATATTTACTAGCTTTAAATTTAATTCGACGAATCATGATATATATCTTAACAATTTTTTAAATAATTCGTAGCAGATTTAAAATCATCGTTACACATTATTAACACTAAACCTACCGACGATTAAAACAAACCTATTTGTAGCCAAAGAAATAAAAATGATAGGTATTCTAAAAAATACATAAAGTAAGGAGAATAAATCTTCACCTATATTTTTCACAGAAAATCGCGAAGAATTCGCCAAACTGAATCGTATGTAAATTTATAGAATCTTTATGAGAAATTACAAGCCGGTCATTTTGACCGCTTTGGTAGTTTTAGTGTTAAAAATCTAAGAATAACTTTTGTACTCAAAAAGGTGTTATTTCAACTGTACTTTTAATTCCATTCTTGCTCAAAATTTGAATAAGTAGTTATTTCCAAGTGATCGTAATAATCTGATCAAGTATATGATGTTGAATTTAAATGTACATAGGGATCATTTAACACGTTAAGCCCCACACTGGTCCCTGCGGACCGACGCTGAGATTTTCATTTAGGCATCGTTGATTTCCCAGGACTGACGGTATTAATTTCAAAAAATAATACCTTATAATTCACTAATGTGTTCTATCAAATTACATTAAACAAAGATACGACTTTCCTTTGCAGACATTTACAATTTTCTTCTTAAATTCTTAACTATTTTACGACTAAATGTTTTTTAATCGGTATCGCAACACACAGGCTAACGAAAAATCGACCAAAATCAGCGTGGTGTGTAACGCGTTAACCCTTTGCACCCCATTGGCGCCGCTATGGAGACACGTGTAATTTTCTTCAGAAGTTAAGTTTCAAGTTTCATTTCGTATGTTCGTGGATTCACGTATTTTTTGTTTCAAAATAAAGCAAATAAAATGAATAACAGTCGTAAATATTTATAATATTCTTTTTTTTTCCAAAACAGTCCTCTGAAACTTAACCCTCTATAGCCCGAATTTTGTCTGCTTATTGGAGAAAAAATTACGATCGATTACAGTTTTTCACTTTCCTTTGAAAATGTTTAAACTAGTAATTACTGTAGATGGATCGTGGTGTCACTACAGTAATACGGTAATCAAATTTAACACGTTAAGCGCCACGCCGGTCCCTGCGGACCGTCGCTGAAATTTCCGTTTAGGCGTGGTTGGTTTCTGAGAACTGGCAGTATCAATTTTAAAAAATAATACCTTATAATTCATTAATGAATTCTATCAAATCGCATTAAACAAAGATACCACTTTCCTTTGCAGGCCTCTACAATTTTCTCCTTAAATTCTTAACAATTTTCCGACCAAATGTTTTTCAATTAGTATCGCACCGCGCAGCCTAACGAAAAGTCGACCAAAATCGGCGTGGCGTTTAACGTGTTAATAGTGCAGTGATAACCAAACAAAATTAATTTTTTAAAATATAGATACATCAGTTTCTAACTTTTAAGTCACACGGTCCCACAGAGGGTTAAAGCTATTTATTACGATTACCAAGAGTGTATTAACCCTTTGCACTCGAAAGACACATTTTTGCGATACTTGTCCCGAGGAACAGAGTATGAATCTTGACGAGTGTTTTTTAAAATATTGCACGAACCACAGTTAATAAAGTTTATGAGTCCAAAGTGTTAAATATACTTTCGTCTGCACGTTCTTTTTTCTCCAAAACGTATCAACCCAGTCTCTACATCGTTATCCTCGAATAATGCGACGATTTGAAATGTAGCGACGAAGAAAGTCGCCTCGTAGGCCAGTAATGGCGGCGAGATATTCGCGACGGTGGCCCCGAAAGGATTCCATTGGACACGTAAACCGTGTGTCCATCAATGTCGATAATGCTGCGTAATTCCACGTCGGCTCGATGATCTAAAATTATTAGGTAACTCGGTCAAGCTTGCTCGATGCGAGCCAAACTCAATGGACCTTGGTTGCCTCGCTGTTCCCGCGACTATGGGCCTTTTCAAACACTACTTCTATCGCACGTTGCGCCGACACGATAAATATTGGGAAATCATGTGAACTACGTTTCAGAATCATGCAAATTGTAGGGGTGAAACGAGAACAATCGTTCCACTGTCCCTTCTAAATCGATCGACAAAAGCGGTTATATTCGCTGAAGCAGCGCACACACTGAAATCGAGTTTCGACGCAAAAAAGGCGAAACGCGAGGGAGCAGGGTTTTTGACGCAGTTACGAGTGGAACTCAAAGCCATCGTGACCCAGTGCAGACTTCGTTACCGCGTCACGAGAACCTCTCTCTTTCGTTTTACCCTTTGTTCTTTCTTTCTCATGTGCCGTAACAACGGGCGTGGCACGTTTATCGTAACCACGATACGATTTCATTTGGTACGTCGGGAAAGAGGAAAACATCGCTCACGATTTTATCCGATTCGAGTGTTTCTGGTACGAGTTGTCCGTTTTTTTTAATTATAGATTGGTTTCGATTAGTGTGAATAATAGACCTCGGAAATTGATCGTGTTATTCGAGTTAGCACTATTCGAATATTTAAAGTACAAGAGTCTATTCTAATTTTTAAAAAATTATAAGCAAAATCGTACGCATTTTATTAAATTGTGATGTCAAAGAAATGTTTATTAATTTTTAAAGTATTATAAACTCCAAAAATTTATCGCGTTATTCAAGTTAGTATCATTCAAATATTTAAAACACAAGAGTCGGTTCTAATTTTTAAAAAATACGCAACAAAAATCTTTAAATATATTTTTTCGTACGCATTTTACTAAATTGTGATGTCATGAAAATGTTTATTATTTTTCAAAGTACTATAAATCCCACAAATTGATCGCATTATTCAAGTTAGTATCATTCAAATATTTAAGTTACAGGAGCTGGTTCTAATTTAAAAAAAAATTCGATAAAAATTTTTCAATATACCTTTCCATTCGTAGTTTATTCAATTGTGATGTTGAAGCAATGTTTATTAATTCTTTAAATATTATAAACCCCACAAGTTGATCGCATTTTCCCAATTTACACCATTAAAATACTTTAAATGCTGGAATTGGTTATACTTTAAAAAAAATTACCATTTCATACCTATTCTATTGAATTCTAATAACATAAATATATCTATTATTTTTTAAACTATTTTAACACCGTTAATTACACTTCTACTTCTTCATATCTTCGTATATGCGATGATAAACACTACTTTGTCCAAGTTTCTATTAATTTGCATACTTCGATCAACGTTCGGATCGAATCTTGCGTTAACCGAATTTTTATTCGCATTAAATGCGACTTGATATTTTATAATTCCCACCAAATAGAATAATCTATTTAAACTCGAATTAATCGATATCTATTCGTATAGATTTAAATTCGTTACCAATCGGTTTATCAGCGGCGGTTCGCCACTTACTACTAGTTTTCTTATTCGAAGCTCGTGGAATGGTGTGCATGTTTCACGTAGATTGGTGGTTCCTAGAACTAGAGGATCCATTTAAGAAAATAAGAGCGTATAAGCCTTACAGACATGTATATGGCACGGCTGGAATAGGAAATTGTATTGAGCCCGAAGTTCGAAAGCATCGTCTGCGGATGCTATTATCTGGTGTGCCAACCAAAACTTTGAAGCGATCGAAGTTTGTCGTAATTTACATTAATTAAGTGGAAGAATATTCTCAACATCCTTAACACACGTCAAACAGACGTTAATGAAGCGATTCATTAAAGTTGAACTTAACTTTAATAACCTTAAAGTACATATTTTATGTAAACGAGGCGAGCATTTCAAAGAATTTGATCCGAAGGAATTTTTTAAATTAAAAAAGAAATATATGAAACGGTCGTAAATAACGAGTAAATAATACTTATTACTCTAATATTAGGCTGTCCCAAAAGTTTCTTTCGTTTCATTAAAGCTTTGCACTCGCGAAGTTTTTTAAGTTTCAAAGGACTACTGTGAAAATTGAGTGTTCTTTCGGAAAGAAAAACAGACAATTATAAATGTTTGCGATTTTTTATTTACTTGGTTAATTTAGTTTATTTTAAAACAAAAGAAGCGTTTGAATTAACGAAGATACAGAATTTAATTTGAAACTTAATCTCTGAAAAAAATTACGCATGTCGCTGTAGCGGCGCCAGTCGAGTGCGAAGGGTTAATAAGTAATGGGTGCGTAATACTTTATTTTCTATAATATATTATTATTTTAGATCCATTTTGCTCTGCTATCTTTATGTGAACACTGCTAGATGAAACCGCCGTGTGAAGATAGCGAAAGAAACTTCCAGGACAACCTGATATATTCGCTCTATGCTTTAATTTAAGCTTTCGTTCATTTATTACACTTATTCGTAATTTTATTTACTGATAAAAGTGACTCATTAAACATAACTATTAAGTATTTGTATTAAATACTTAGATGTTTAAAAATTAATTATTAATAGAAATACTAATTACGTAGGTTAGATCAAGTAGAATCGGATCGTTTTCTTTTGACAGCGAAAGAATAATATTTAAAAAGAAAGTTAACTATTTATTATAAATTCGTAATTAATATCCATTTAATTCGAACGTTAATAAGAAACAACTTTTTTAAACTCCAAAATCCTTCTTCCGACCGAATTCTTATTTTGATTCGCCTCGGTCTACCTTGTTATACCTTATGCTTATTGAATTGTAAAAATAATTAGTTTCAAATTACAACCCTGGTGACAACGTCCAGTTTGTTTTAAAATATACCTTCCCACTGGGAATTATATTGAAGATCGTAGCTAATTTTGCAATTACACAACGAATCACATTTGTCTCGCCTCAAAAATGAACTAAGTTTTCATTAATATCGCTGTTAAATTTCCATAAAAAAAAAAGAAAAAAAAAAAA
>SMSQ01019078.1:9898-21146 GCA_019453375.1 Ctenoplectra terminalis | reverse complement strand
ATTTCACCAAACCAAAGTCTCCTTCCATATTTCCACAATATTCCATTACAAACCAACCCCCTTTCCCAACAATTCTCCCATACCACAAAGCCTAATTAACCAACCGATCACAAAATAAATAAAAAAGAAAAATAAATAACCAAGGACACACAAAAAGTAATAAAAATCATAGTTCACATACCCAACGCGCATCGATTAACGAAAGAAGCCTCGAAGCCGCCATCCACCCCCATATCTCCGCTCACCACGTGTCCACGAACGATCGGATAAATCGCGTCAGCAACAACCAGAAACCGTAAAAGTCGAAGCGAACGTGTCTCGGTTCACACAGAGGTGTTGCCTCGGTGGTGCCAATCGAAAGACTAAGCGAAAGGGTTAACATATTCCTGAATACAAAACACATGCATATTCTATGGGGTCCCATGTGCGTCTCCTACCCTGATACGAGCTGTCTCGCGTGTGCGTGCACACGAACGGGCCCCAGGTGGGGCCCCCAATACACGCGTATGGAAAACGAGCACGAAACATCGTGGCTATACCTGAATCCTCGATTCGACGATCGCGTAGCCAATGGTGGGGAGGGTTGAAATCGCTCGAGGCAGTCACCTCGTGACAACTATTGCTTATCGTAATGTGATTTTCATACGGCGATCCCAACCGATCGGTTGACGATTATTAATGATCGCGAAGAGACCGGAGGACGTCGATCAGCGGAGGAGAGGCTCGTTATCCGGCGTAAAAAATTCGATTCGACGCTCCCGCTCTCTGTTCGTCGCTTTCATCGAACCGAACACTCGAGGAGAACCGCGGAAGGCAGACAGCTTCGATCGATGGGTAATTATTGAGGATTAACGAGAGAACGGTGGGAAGAGGGGACACGGTTTACGGTGACGAATAGAATTGGGTTGGAGGATTTCAAGGTTTCGAGGACACGGCTGGAATTGATGCGTTCGATGGCTTTTTCGTAATAGCGCGGATCGAATGGGGCTTTCATGAGGTTGGTTGATTGGTTCTGAGAGGTCGATTCGAGGCCTGGGATTGGGTCGGTTTGAAACAATCAAGAATGGATAATTGGGATTAGTTTGGTCGATGGTAGCTTGGATTTTTGGGTCGGGTGTTGCTTTGTTTCTTCTGTTAGAATTGATAGAGGGGTATAAGGATTTTGTGGTGTAAGGATATTGTACGAGTAAATACTCTGAAATTGATTTTATGTATTTATTTGTTATATCCGTCGTTATTGGGAGAATAAGTTCTTCTTAGAAGCTTCTTATTTTAAGACTTGTAATTATAGACTATTGATAAATTAAATACTCGGATCGGTAATATTAGTAAGTTCAGACATAAATTTGTGAACCATCTCCCACAAATCATTATCCCCAAACTTACACTGTACCTAATTAATTCAAATAAGTGCCACCTATATAAACCCATTCGGGCTGTAACTATTCTTCAATAAATTCGGCTTCCTAACTATTCTTGAATAAAACACAGCCAAACCAGACTCGTATACATTTTTGTAAATCAACGCTAGAACTACCGACGATTAAAGTACACCTATCTCTACCGCCAGAAATCAAAGTGGAAGATACATAAAACAATACGTAACTCAACCGAGACTCTACCTGTATCTTTAACATAAAATCACAAAAAAATCTCCCCAAAAGTCCCGCAGCTAATTTACAAAGTTTCCCTAAGAAATTAATTCTTCGGTAGATCGCGGGCGATGAAACCTGTCCTCGATGCGACACAAGAGCACCGTAAAAAGATCCAACCGAACCGTAGTCGAGTAACTTCATTAAACCCCTATCTGATCCCCATGCAACTCCCTTACTCGAACCAATCGAAACCTTTTCCAAGCGAGACAAAATCCAGCTCTGAGCCACCTACCTGAGCCAAAAGGCGGCGAAAACAGTTCCGCTGTTAAAAGTTCCAGCGAACTGCGCATTCGTCGAGTGACGGGTTTCGCCGGGGCCCGTGTTGAAAAGGAACGAGTGTCCCGGAGAGCTCTCGAAGCGATGCGGACTATCTCGAAATCGCGGCACCCATCGAGTGCCCTTCGAGATAAAAATCAAATTGTACGCGCGGAGCCAAAGGTGCGAAGCCCTGGCACGCATGGCTGACCGCATTGTTCGTTCCTCTGACGTCTTAACTAAGTCCTAGGCGAGCGCGTGGAACGCAGAGAGAAAAAAAAAATAGCGACGAACGCGTGGAAGAGAGGGACGGAGAAAAAGGATCGACCTGGTTTGAACGGTGTCCCGGGACACCGGTCAGACAGAGATCGCGATTTTCCACATCTGTCCCGAGGATGGACGACGAGGATCAAAAAGCGGTGTCCCTCGAAACGATGAAACGAGTTAATACGATTGTCGCAGGCCTCCGACGAGTGGAATCCTCTCGACCGGGGCTCGTCGATCCGATTCGCGATAAGAACGGCCATTTTATTTGCATGCGCGGCGAACTCGACTGGACTCGAGTGACTCGGATCGGGTTAGAGACGCAGCGATTCGAGTTGGCCGATCGGATTGAACGGCGGGTTATTTTTTGGACACTCGAGTGGTTGGGCGAAAAGTTGGCGATGACGATCGCCGAGGGATTCGGTGGTTGCGCTTTTCCAGCGTGGGGTTGCGAGAAGTTTGCGAAGGTTTCGGTGGTTGTGGATTGGAGTTTGATTTTTGTGCGGAAGTTTGGGTATTTGTAGGTATTTATTGTTGAGGAGAGCGAGGTTGACTTTTTGAAATTAAAATGTATATGTTTGTGTCGGGTAGACGCAGTAGTGGAATAAAATTGTACCACTTGTGAGGAACGCGGTTCGTTGAATATTTGGGTGCGTTGCAAACTTTGTAGCTATAGTAAATTGTTTGACGTGGTTTTTTAACAGTTTTGAATAATTTGGAGTAATTGATGCAATTACATCGGTTGGATTTTGTTAGGTTGGTCAGAAAGTTCGCGAGGGTTTTAACGTGCACATGAAAAGCGAATTTATTATTGTAAAAGGAAATATTTTTATTCAGTAATGTATTGTCCGTTTGAACTGCGAGTCACCGTTTTTATAATTTGAATTGAATTTAATCGCACTTCAAAGCAACTTTCGAAGACATCGCTAAGAGCTGCAGGAATTTATTGGTCAACCTAATGTATCAATTGTTTCACAGTTATATATGATTGCATATTCTGGAAATGGATTCAAAGCTTATAGTAATGGCTTCTTATCAGCAACTCACACGCTGGTGAAATATACAATTCATAATATATTTACATATTTTTATACCGCGCTTTGAATTAAATATCATACTGGTTTAAACAATCACCTTACTACGAGTAAATTAAAAAATTAAAAAGAAAAAAGAATAAGAATAATTCACGAACCATTTACCATTTACACGATCTTCTCGATCGATTCAGCCTTAAATCAAAAAATTCCCAAACCAAACGACCTGGCAAACATTCTTATTCCTCCCGATGACTTCAATCAATCCTCAAACCGTTCTCCTTCTCCTCGAGTTTCGCTCAATATTCAGTCTATTTCCAAACAGTCACAATTCCCATCAAAAACCGCCGAAAAGAATCTTGGAGAGCATCGACAACAACTCCGAACAGCAACAGCGACAATACCCAAAACCGCTTTTCGTATAATCGAAAAATCTCTCCGCGAGGAATTGGGTCAGGTAGATCGCGTTCCCTGTCGAACTCGGAACCGTTCGTTCGATCTTCGATCTTACGCGAAACGGTTGTTACCTGTGCCGATCGTGCCCGCCTCTCCGGTAATGTATTAGTCAAAACCGAACACCCGTCACAATGGCGCTGATTACTTTAATAATGGAACAGAATGGCCCCGGGGCTGGTGGCTGGGTGTTGGGTTTTCCTCGCGGGCACAATGCAGCTCGCGAAGTATACAAATAGAAAAAAAAAAAAAAATGAAAGAAGAAAAAAAAGAAAGAAAAGGAAGGAAAGAGGGGGGTTGGCGAGAGGAAGAGAGAACGTAAGCCTCTGTCACCCCTCACGAAGGACATACCCCGTCTAGTTACCCCTTACGAGAATATTCAAATCGCAACCCTTTCGACCGTGAAAGGAGACTTCTGCCGAACCCTTCGATCGGATTCAATGGGCATCGATATTCAAATTTATATTCGACGGAGGTTCACGCTCTTCCCACCCCTTTTCTGTGCCGGTCGAGGCCACGTTCGCGCCCTCTCAGCGACGAATAACCGTCGCACGGAGCTATTGGGGTCGCCGATTCGACGAGAGGAAGAGAAAAGAAAGGGAAGGAATTTGCATTCTGTTTTCTTTTTTTTTTCTTTCTTTTTTTCTTTCTTTCTTTCTTCTTCCTTTCGTTTTAGCGTGTATACGTGTGTGCGTTGAGATACCGTTTCGCTGTCGATACTCGCGAAACTGGAGCGGAAACGACGCTGGCAGATGCACGGAAGCCTTCGATCCGCGTTCTCGCCCCCTCTGATAGATTCTGCTCCACGCTCGCTCGGATACGTCCCCCCTCGGTCTTGAGGAAAGCTTCTTGGAGGGATATTCGTTTCAGGGTGGAAAATAGGGGACAGGATGTTTCGAATGATTTAACGTTCCGATGTTTCGTTTTGGTATTTCGATACGAAGTTTGTGGAGGGTGGTATTAGCCGAATGTGGAGCGACATTTGAATTGATTCTGCTGGTTCGTTGGTACAGACGTTGGAAGGAATATAGAGAATTTATGAAAGTTAGCAGGTGTATTAAGCTAATTATATGGTAATCATAAAAATAAAAAAAAAAAAGAAGAAAAAATACAAGGTTTGACAAATTTATAGAAAGATACATCGACAACAAATTAAAAAATTTAAATATTACAATTCCTTTCCCTCGGAATAAAAAATACAGTCAATCCAGTTGATACATTAAAATCACAACGATCATTAATTATTACTCACCAAAAGTCCTCCGACAACCCTAAATACAAAACCAGACACAACTCCGCACAACGAACCAGAAACTACCCTCGTGACCCCGATTAAACCGTCCAAAAACCGCACCGAAGTAATCACAAGCATCTAATAACCCCTTTAAAAAATTCTCCGCCTTTCAGAACCAACATCGCCCTCGCCAGAACACCTAGAGCCCCGATTGTACTCCTTAAGACGCGAACATTGAGTCGCGACGTCTAGAGAAGTGTGACCTGTTAAATATTCCACGGAGCGTTGTAGTACCTGGGGGGGCGGGTGGCGAGTAGACGAGTACCGCGGTGGAAGCAACGGTAGAAGAATAAGAAGAACAAGAAGAACAAGAAGAAGAAGAAGAAGAAGAAGAAGAGGAAGAAGAGGCAACGACTGGGGATTGAGCGTGGTACAGCTAAGAAAACGGGGCCACCAGGGGTGGTTGTAGGTGGGGAAGGCGCGAACAGGAAGGAGAATAAGAAGAAAATAATGACTCTTACGAGTCTGGAGCGGCGGCCGAGTCTGCAGCGTCTGAGGGGGCGTCGCGTAGGAGGAACAGACGGGGGAGGAGGGGCGTCGTCGGCGTGTCTACGGCCGTGACCCGGTTTTTTCCGAAGCAACAGGTCCCTTCTAATTAAGAACACTTAAGAAAACTTCCCTCTTAAAGCTGACGCCTCTCCCTTCGTTCTCTCGCCTGATAACGCCATTATATTTTAATAAACCCGCGGCGGCGTCTTTCTTGCTCGCTCACCAACCCGCTTCTCGTCTGTTTCTCGTTCTCCCTCTTTTACGCTCGCGATCCCTGTTCCTCTTGTTTCTTCTTCTTCTTCCGCACCGAAGAATCGCGCGAGCGAGGATCAGTGGATCGGAGGAAAGCACGGCGAACAGTTTTCGCGCTGGCAACCGGCCCGGGAAACGAGGATCCATCCTCTCGCGGCTTCTTCCGTTTACCATCGGTCGTGGTCACGGGCCCGGGAAAAAACTATCGGCGCGATTAGCTTCCGGTGGCTTCTTGGGTCGAGGCTTAGTCACGAGTTGGAGGAGGGAGAATTTGGTGATTCTTAGAGGAAGGTTTGAAAGGTTTTTTTTTTGCGGTGGATTGGAAACACGTTTTGGTGTTTAGTTAGGATGAATTATTATGTCGGATGAATATTTTGTTATGGCGATAGGAATTTCTGGATAGAGTTCAGACGGATTCGGTTTACTTCGGTTTACTTCGTAATTTCAGTTAATTTTAGATATACTTTAGGTAAAATTCATGTACCGTTAAAATCATTCGTATATAGAGCAAAGTTATAACACAGCTAAATGGTGTGTTATTGCTAGACTGTTATCGTAGACGTTCGTGTCGGTAAAATACATCAATTCCCGAATATCGTCTCAATATTATCCAGTGTTAATTAGCGACGTTTATAACTATATATATTTTACAATACCCCACAAACGTGAAGTTCCTTCATCGCCAATTTTTAAACAAACAATCAAGTACCCGAGGAAGATTGCACGTTGCCACTGAAAAATAACACGAACCTCGCGATTCCAAACACACTTCGATTCCTCTAAAAAAAACTACCCTATTTTTCCTACAAGCAAGAACATCCCCGTTCGAATTCGTATTCCACGGCAGTTCGAGTGATCAACGAGCGCCGGTAATCTCCCGATCCGACGGCGTTCGAATGGGAAGCGCTTTAGCCCGATTTCCGGCGAATTTTCGCGCCCTGGATCGAGCCGTTCCCCCGCGCGCGCGAGACGCAACCCTCCGTTCACGGCCGCGTACACACACCAACCCTCCGCTCTCGGCGCGAAAAGAAAATTATCGCTCGCGCGTGTTTACCCTTGGCATTGCAGCGGCGTCCCTCGCGAGCGCGATGCACTCCAACGTGCCAATAAATTCCTCGGTTTCGAGGGTGCTGAAGGGGGTGGCGTTATTTTTCAAGAGGCATCGCCGGTTCCCTTCGAAACCTCGGTGGCTGGAACACTCGCGGAGAGGGATGTGTTACGCGGGCAACGCGAAGATAAGGAGTTACAACAGAGGGCAACGAAATGGAGGAGGAGGCGAAGGATAGAGAAATAGGAGGCAGAAGAGGGCGGATGAGGGTGGAAAGACAAAGAGGGTGAGCAAGAGTAGTATTGCCTGGTTGGCAGTCAGTGGCTGGGTCCTGAAGTTAAAGAGCTTCGGGGGCATACGTGAGAGGGATGTAGAAAGAGCGCGAGGGTGTGGGTAGCGTGGTGGGGTGAGGACGTGGTGGTTACGTGGGGTGGGATGTAGAGGGATATAGTAGGGTGGGTGGCGTTTCTGGCGGCCATTTTGAACGCATATATCGATTGTTTGGCGGCCGGGCTCCGCTCGGCCATTCGCAGGGGTGTCTCGTGTGTCACACGACCACCCTCTCCCGGCCTGCCCTGCTCCCGCCTGGGAAAATCGTTGTCGTTTTTCCGGGATGCGTGAGCCCTCGTCCGTGTGCCTCCGACCGCGGTACATGAAACAATTCCAGTTTCGCGTACGTCGATACTTTTGTTGGACCGTTCTTGGGAATTCGGGGAGAACGTATCGTCTGGGTACAGGGGTCAGTGAATTATGGAGACCGCTTCGGGAGATGTAAAATATTGCGGAGAAAGAAAATGGGGTGAGGATTTAAAGCGAGCGGTATTTAGTCTTTTAAAGCCACGTTCTTGGGAGAAAGAGTAGAGTCGTGTTTGGAAATTTAAGGCGATGTAGGTGCCTGCTTTAGCGTTATTCTTAAACTTCTGTTTCTGGTTCTGATTAAATGAAAGGAATAAGGAAATGGGAAGTTACAAAAAAAGAAAAAATTTATTAGCTTGATGTTTAAGTAAATTTTTAGACGTTAAGGGTAGAAAAGTTATTATTGTAGGAGACATAACTGTCAACAACGCTATCTATCTTAATTTCTAATTAAAAGCAACTGTTTAATTTTTTTAAATCAATTCTAATACTTATCTATCACAAAATGTTACAAAACTTTAATCTGTCTTACATTTTTATTCGTTGCGGTAATTTAAATAAATCCTTAAACCATCTCCTCAATTGCCCCTAAATCACCCCTAAATCATCCCTTCAACTTTAACAAAATTAATAACCAAATTTTTATATCGCGTCAAACAACCCTGCTTCTGGCTCAAACCTGATTCTTCAACAAGTTTCTGAACTCTGATACTCCACCCAATTGAACCCCCTGCGTTTCAACGGAAACCAAGCAAATCGTGATCATCTTCATCGAGAAACCGTTTCTTGTCACCTGACAGCACGCGTGCGACACGCGTCAAACGCGTCTCGACGAAATCGCGTCTGAAGAAGACACCTGACCCTGGGTCAGGCCCTGCTCGCCCTCCATGGTCAGAAGAGGAGGGTGGTTCCGCGCGTAAACTGCCCCTAAACCGGCTTAGAACCCGCCCCGACGAAACTGGCTGCTCCAATCGGCTTCCAGTCTCTGCCATATGATCCGAGTACGATCCGAACGCGCAGGTCCGGCACTCGACGAACTGGACATCAGGCTGACCTACCCCTGTTTCACCCTTGTCCGCACGTGCTCTCGATAATTCCTCTGTCCAGGTAGCCTGAGCTACTTTTTTTTTTTTTACGGACTATATAACGGATACACTCTGTTCAAAAACCTTTTTCGGAAAGGTTTAACGTTTGACGAACTGCTCGAAGAATAGAATATTCGAAGGTATTTTCAATTCCGTACTTTGGTATATTATTAATGTTAAAATTTTAGGATTAGAATTTTTGGAGAATTGTTTTAAGAAGGAAAACTCAATAACGGAGTGACAATCATATTAATAATATAAGGGTAAAGGTAGATATCGCGAGGAATTAATTGCTAAAAAATATAAAGGCCACTCAAAGTCAGAATTCTCAAACCTAATACCCATCACCACAGATGGGTTAAAAATAATTAAATATGGTTACAAACAGCAGGAACAAAATATTCGCTGCTTAGGTTCAACCACTCAACCTTAAGCAACACTAACAACTACTCACCCTCGTACACTCAACAACAGACATCTCCAATCGAACACCGTTTATTTATCGCATCCAAGCGCAATTTGCCGTCCGCGTTGCGAGTAAGAATAAAGGAGAAATCGAAAATAATTGGAGGGTAAGCCAGTCGACGAGCGAACGCCGTCTCCGTCCCGTCTTAAAGGGGAAGTTTCGCGAAAGCAAAGTTCCTCGGGCCAGCTTCTTCCTGTTCATCTTCTTCCTACCTCTCTCTCTTTTTTTCTCGCGTCCTCTTTCAACTGGCTGGCGTCGCGCCAACTAGGTGAAAAGTGTGGAAAGTGAACTCGCGATTTACGGCAGCACGCCGAGAAAGAGCGAGAGAGAGAAAGAGAGAGAGAGAGGGGTAGAGAGAGTGGAAGAAAGAGTGAGACGAGGGGTGAGAAAGGGGTGCAAGCAGGCTGGAAGGGGTAAGAGGGAGCAGCAACGGAAGTAGGACGAGGCAGGGGGGCTTGTTCGCTTAGAAATTTATTCAAATTAAGCGGCCCGGAGTTTACGAACCGGCGGAAAAATCGAAAGTGCCGGGATAATTGGCGACGGTGAAAGTCGACGACTTTGAAAACCGCCCCTATTTCACGCCACGGAGTTTCGTTCGACGAGCGAACTTTCGCGCGGCGAACTTCGCCGTCCAAGTTTTCTCGCGATCGCCGCCGACACCGGATGCCTATTTAAAGAAAGCCAGCCTCCGCGGCCGACGATAAATTTCCCATCCGACATTGGTTCCGCCTTCTCGGGTACTCTCTGTTTTCCGCGTTTTCCCGATAATCGCCCAAGAAGTGTTCATTTTTATACTTGTTTTTACCATTGCTGAAATCGGTCTGCGTCGAGTAAAGAACACCTTTAACCAGAACCCTCGACGACAATCGCATCGATCGACTACAGTACCAAAAAGAAATAAAATAAACTAAAATAAAATAATATAAAATTAAATAAATAAACCACCCTCAAACATATTCCAACATTCCACCTTGAAGAACCTAATAAACCTTCTTCCCATCGCATCAATTTCTCCCGCTCTTTCCACCCAAACAGTTCCTCCGATCTTAATGCAAAATCCGAGTAACCAATACCCTAAATAATACCGCGGACAAAAAAGCGTCTCACCCCCGGCACCGCCCCCTAACCACCAAATTCGCTGAAAGATCCCGCGACATGACATTAATACCTCTCCCAAAGGGAAGCATCCTCGGATCTTAATAGTCGTATCGTGTACCTCGAGCCACATTACAGATCCCCCGCTTTGTGTCCTCGGAAAAACGTATCTTTCGTCAGACCGTTCGTCGTCCTTCTTGCTCCGCGATCCCGTCCTCGAGAATCGGTTCCCTGAGCGGCAAAGACTTCCTGCACCGCTTACGCGGATGTTACCTCACACACCCAAGGTTTATATACTCCTACGTCCGCATATGTACGGCGCCGCGATATCCAGCCGCGTACATATGCGTGAACCGGGGATCACGTACGTGTGGTAGACAGGAACCAGGCTCATCCTGGTGTGTGCGCGCATATCCCGGAATACGAGGAGCTCTAATCCCCTTTTAGAGACTCGGCTCATACCACGCACTGCGATATGCCTTTGACGGCCGCTCCTGCGACGCTATTGGCTCCGCGTAATCTCGTGTAAGTTGGGTTGCCTAGCCGCAGGATCCTTGGCTCGGGGGCCCGTTCACACGTGTGCAAGCCCGGGACACGAGCGCCTGGTCCTCGTCTCCTTCGCCCTTAGCTGCCCTTCGCCACGATCGATACGGTAGGTACCTGACGTACGGCGCAGCGCATGCCCTTCGACGATGCCGTAGTCGAACTTACAGCTGACGCCGTTAGAGAGCGCTCCTCTGCGTTTCCGGGGTGCTGGTCGAGGTGTCGTGTAAGGGAGGGTGGCTGGTTGAAGGGGTAAGCAGGGATGATTCGTTCGTTTTTGTTTCGCTGCGGGGGAGACGGGTTGGGTGGATGGTTTTGTGATGCGATCTTGGGGTGTTGATAGGAGGAGTGAAAGGGGTTTGGTGTTGTTAGTGACGGGGTTGTTTGGTAGGGTGAGATTTTTTTTTTTTTTTCAAGTATTTGATTACTTTATTTCAGTTTCGTATGATCGGTAAAAAGTTATTATCAACTTGTGAGTTTTGATGTTTCAGTTGTTCCTTGTGGACATTTCTCTGCGCCGTTCGCGTTTGAAGTAAAATATGTTCGATGCTCCGAGAGCTGTGTAGACTGAAAATATTTTTTCTTGTCGAGATACCGGTGAATTTACAGTGCAGCAGAATTTTATCCGCGTCTTTAGGAATCGATCGAGTTGAAGTACCATTTGAAGAAGTTAGGTTTT
>SMSQ01019077.1:6537-23659 GCA_019453375.1 Ctenoplectra terminalis | reverse complement strand
AAATTTATCAGTGTTCGGATACTTATGAGCGGCAGTGTATGTAACGAGCTCACAATTTTGTCCGCCACTGTGCGACGAACCAATTTCTATTCAGAGCCCGGAATTATACATGTGTGACGCATTAAAAAAACTAAATTTGTATGCTTTTTTACTACACTTTAATATTATGGAGCAAAAATCTGCAGTACAGCTTGGAGAAATTCAAAAAATAAGTCATGGACAGTGGTAGGAATTTCTTCTTCGCGGTAGTGAACGTGTTGAAAAGTGATTTAATATCTTGTAAGGTAACCTTCTTGACTAGTAACTTCCTTTAACACGTTAAACGCGACGCCGATTTTGGTCGACATTCCTTTAGATTCCTTACTGCGACAGTGATTCAAAAACATTTGGTCGCAAAATAGTTAAGAATTTAAGAAGAAAATTGTAAAGTACTGCGAAGGAAAATGGTAACTCTGTTCAATGTTATTTAACCCTATCGCTTCGGCTGTCCGGTCCGCCGAAGTTCTGTCACTGAACGGAAGCTTGGTGGGATTAAAAGTGTTCCACCTTTTTAACACTTAACCCCTTGCCGTACTTTAGCGAGTCTGACTCGCGATGAAGATTTTGGCCGAAACATGAATATCGCGAGTCAGACTCGCGACGAGATACTTGGGCCAAACGTAAACATATTTTTTGCCCGTTATGATCGTGACGTGAGAAGTATCATACCATGGAGGATTTCTAGAATTGTACGTATTTCCA
Organism: Ctenoplectra terminalis; assembly: GCA_019453375.1. Lineage (NCBI taxonomy): Eukaryota > Metazoa > Arthropoda > Insecta > Hymenoptera > Apidae > Ctenoplectra > Ctenoplectra terminalis. Next base: position 22,918 of record SMSQ01019077.1, on the reverse strand, counting down.
TTTTAGATATTCATTCAGTTTTATGATTAAATTTTTTAAATAATATGCCATTTACTCTTAGGCATAGTATTATTACATTTCTCAGAGGACCAAACTATTATAGATATACTACAATATTATATATAAAATATAATAAATTTATAATATCTATAAAAGTAAAAGCGTAAGAGTTTACTTCTTCAACAGCGGTATCGCGTAAAATTGACTATACCACAGGTATCGCGGTCGTCTACATTTCGGTTCGTATTGCGATTGTTTACAAGCATCGGTCTGGTCTGCGTGCGTCGATGCCTACCGCTTGGGCCCGAGTTTCGTCGAGCTAAATGGCACGGAAAGGGGTTAATGGGTTCTATTGAATCACATTTCGACATATTCAGACCTGTTCTAATGTCGCCTACCGAAAATCGGCACGAACTTTCCGGACAACCCAATATTTAACCGTTTGAGTCGCAAGGGGCATTGAAAAAACACTGTCGAAAAATCCCGAACAGCGCAACCGCGCTTTCTCTAAACGAGTACGAAAAGACCCAGACGGCGCGATAGCGCTTGTCTTAATCCATTGCGAAGAAAAAAATTATAAGTATTACTCTCCGTTTAAATTGTTCGCAACACAAAAAATATTTTTAATTTGTAATTCGTTATTTTATGAAATACATCTGTATTATCATATACGCGTACCGTAAGTTTATAAATATTTCAAGTTTTGTTCGATAACAATTATTGACAAGACAACAATGAAATACAAAATGTTTTATTTCTATTATTTACATTTAAAAAAAGAGCTGTGCGATGTACGTGCGTCAGTAAATCTGGGCGCGCTACTTCGACAGTCGGTGACTGCACCGTCAGTTGTCCACAGCGTTCGAAATGTACTGGAATTTTTCGACACAAAGTCTGAAGAGCGCGATCGCGCTCCTTTGGACCCAAACGGTTAACGCGTTGACTGCCACAGTGATCATATGTGACCGGAGATTGTTTCTCCTGTAGCGCCACGGTGGTCATCGGTGACCAAAGTGCTTCAAATGTTTATAATTGTAAAAATTAAAGGAAGATCGATAGTTAATGAATTTTGAACATCGTCATCGCTATTAGAGAATACTTTGAAATAAAGCGTGCACTATTCAACGATTAAAAATTGTTGGAGTATTTATTAAAAATGTTTAAACAGCGTTTGCTGTGGAAACTGTTTTTATTCTTAATAAAATCGTAGGTGGAAAAGTACACGTATCCTAGGAAATAGATATTGTTTAGTAGAAAAGAGAAATATGAAAATACTATTGTGATTGGAAAAACTGTAGTGTTAAAATGGTGCCGGTCTTCAACGTGGGAGTGCTGGCGGCTAAAACAGACTGAATCTCGGGAATCCTCGGGCTGGTCAGCAGAGAGTGCGATAAAGCACAGGTCAGAAAAGACTTTGCAGCTGGTGGGTCTTACGCGTTGCGGAGGTATGCACATATTCTCGATGAATCCCAACAAAAATTTTTATTAGAAGGTCAAAAATGAGAGATTCATTTTTATCGAATCTTGTATCTACCGGTGTGGCGTCCTCAGCGAAACATGTGATTTCGGCGTGGCGGTCAACGTGTTAACACAGAATATAAGGTNAAAAAAAAATAAAAAAAAAAATAAAAAAACATAAATACACGTTGGAAAGAAATGTGAACGCTGGTATCGAATAGTCACTATAATGTTAACGGATCGAATGGTTCCGCAATAGTAGCTCAGAGGGACGGTCGATTCGGATGAGAAAGCAATCGAACTGTCGTCCGTGGACGTTACGATGGCCTGTTACGTCAGAGGAAGTAGGCCGTAAATTTCATGATCTTATTCAGAGTGACGGTAGAACATCGACAGGACGATGTAGACTGGCAGCACGATGCTCGTTCTTTCACGAAACGCTGCTTCTTCGAATCTTTTCTAGCGTGACACTTCAACGATCGCTGACGTGAGAAGGAATAAGAAAACGCTGAACTGATCGCTTCGTCGGGTCCAGTTTATTCGAGTTATGCCTTAGATTTCATTTCTCCGCTTTTATGACGCTTTCCATAGCGCATAGGTTTTCATATCTCTAACAAAATTTATTACTGAGAAACAGAAACAAGATATCCTGCACGTGAATCCGTTATTCTTGGAATTCTCGTAAGTGGTTTCGAAACGTTCGTAGCGCGAACGCAAAATATATATTATTAATTTTCTTCCTTATGTTTCATGGTTTTCTTATCCATTTCGTGTGTATTGTAGGGTAAGGCGGGGATAGTTGGACCACTTTTTTACATTTTTGTTGTTTTAAGAAAATTAAAACATATAATAGACGGTCTCAGCTGCATGTTCGGGTTAATTCACCTTAATGTTCAATAAATATTATTTCTTTGTACGTTATTATATGATATTCGTGATTTTTTGAAAAAAAGCCATTGCATTGTTGACTTTTTACATTTTTGCTGTTTTAAGCAAATTAAAACAGCGCGTAAGTAATTTAGAATATATATAAATCATACTTTCTGATATATTAAAATATTTATTTTTTTCTTTAATCAAGAAATACCAACATTGCAAATGGACGGTTTTACCTGCATTTTCGGGTTAATCCACCTTAATGTTCAATAAACATTATTTCTTTGTATGTTATTACGTGATATTCGTGATACATTGTGTTTAAATTTCATATGTTAATAATTGATACTATAGGAAAATAGAATAAGTATGGGATGGTTCGACTACTTTTTGGAAAGTAGCCATTGCACTGTTGATTTTTTATATTTTTGTTGTTTTAAGCAACTTAAAACAGCGCGTATGTAATTTAGAATATATATAAATCATACTCGGCGACGTATTAAAATATTTATTTCTTCTTTTAACACTAAAACTATCAACGATTAAAACACACTTATGCGCACTAAAAAAAATTGTAATACTAGATATTTGAAAAAGATACATAATGTAATAAAAACAAACCTTTAACCATATATTTTACAGAAAATCGCGGAAAATATTCAAGAATGCACCATTAGAAGTTTCTAGAATTTTTATGAAAAATTACGAACCGGTCGTTTAACCGCTTTGGTAGTTTTAGTGTTGATCAAAAAATACCAACATTGCAAATGAACGCTCTCGCCCGCATGTTTAGGTTAGAGCGTGCACCCATTACAAAAACCAAAAAATCTAGCTTATACAAAATATAATACAAGAGAAAATTAGTCGATACGTTCCTTTTTCTTCAATTTTCCACATAAATCACAAATGTTCCACTTACATATCTAACCTAATCCTCGTTTGCAGAGGTTCCAAAATAGTTTTTTTATGAGATATTAATACCGGCCGATCTCTCCCGGTGGTCAAACTATTTCAGACTTACCCTACGTGCTTTGCAATATTTTCTTTTTTTTTTATTTTATCTCTCAGCCTACCTAAGGGAGAAATCAACCCTTTTATCCAATTTCACCCTTCTGTGTAAGTGTTTATAAATCGTAAACGACAAAAGATATCGAAAAATGATCGAAACGAAAGTTATACTGTTTCTTGCGATTTATAAATCCGTGCGTGAAATTTTCGGAAAAAATGATTTACGAACGTGTAATTTTTATATACAACACTTTTTTGTACGATGCATGCTTTAGAAGTTATTCGAGGTGGACAAGTTATGTGAGTCGATCTGTATAATAATATATGACACGAGACATTATGTACGAGGTCATAGGGAAAGGTTTCGCGGTGACCTGTGTCGCCTCGTATATTATAAATTGCTGATAAGGTGAGTTTGAGACAATCCTATTACTTTATCCCTCCGTTACTCCTCATGAAAAATTTCCTTTGCCTACGATAATTTTTCAAAATACGATAAGAACTTCATATATTCGCGTGCGGGATAAATCATAACTTAGATCTAGTCATATGGAAACAGGTGTGAAATATAATTCGAGTGATTTCGAGGATTAAATCTGATGGGTGCGATATCTCTTGAAAAATTCCGATGATTTGTGTTTATTTAAATAGGGTTGTGTTATATTTCAGCTAGTATGAACGCTATGAATTGGTTATTTAGATGCATTTTGTTGTTTAAAAATTGTCATAAGGAAAAATTAAGCGGCTTTGATACTAAAACTATCGACGATTAAAGCGGACATATTTATACTAAAAAGAATAAAAGTGATTGATATTTAAAAAATATATAATGTAAAGGAAAGAAATCTTTATCCATATTTTTTATAAAATCGTCACGGAAAGTGGCAAAAGTGGAACCGTCATTGATTTATAGAATTTTTATGATAATTTTTACATAATTATTGCTACTTACCGCTTTGAAAATTTTAATGCAAAATCCGGTGAACGGAGCGATCACTTTTTTAATATTAAAATTAAGGTAATTTAAAGTCCAATGACATTAACACTAAAACCATCGAAAATTACAGTAGGGCTGTTCGTAGTAAAAAAAAATCAGAACTATTGTTATCTGAAAAAATACATAATGTAAGAGAAATAAATCTACATTCGTAATTTTTCAAAAAATCACAAAAATTAAAGTAGACCAGTTCGTAGCCAAAGAAATCAGAATGATTGTTATCTGAAAAAATACATAATGCAAGAGAAATAAATCTACATTCGTAATTTTTCAGAAAATCACGAAAATTAAAATAGACCGGTTCGTAGCCAAAAAAAAAGAAATAAAAAGTATTGTTATCTGAAAAAATACATAATATAAAAGAAATAAATCTATATTCGTAATTTTTACAAGAAATCACGAAAAATCTTCCGAAATGCACCGTTGTAAATTCACATAATTTCTATGTAATTACTGCTTTGATAGCTTTAGTGTTTTTAGCGAACATGGTGACTACTCTTAAAGTTAATCTACGAATCCATTTGTTTGGATACTGAAAAATTATATTTTTGTGATATAACGTATAATAAAAATTATTATATTTTTACGAATTTATGTATAATGCAAATTATATTTTCATGATAGTATAATACAAATTATACTTTTATGGCAGTATAATACAAATTATATTTTTATTAATAACCAATATTTAGTCAGTATTCTCCACTCATCATATTATATATTTTATATTTAGTACCAAAACCACTCGACTTTTCCTTAGGACAATTTTTAAAGGATAAAAAGCATTTACATCCAATTCATAGCCTCGATACTAGTCGAAATTTATTACATTAATCCTCTATGATCTAAATTTTATCTGCTCATTGGGGAAAAAACTACGATTGATTACGGTTTTTCACTTTTATTTGAAAATTTTTAAATTAATAATTACTATGAAAGGCACGTAGTATCGCTACAGTAATACAGTAATCAAATTTAACCCTGTATGGGACCGTGTGAGTTAAAAGTTACAAACTGATGTATCTACATTTAAAAAAATTAATTTTCTTTAGTTATCACTGCACTATTAAATTTGATTGGTGTATTACTATAGTGACACCACGATCCATCTACAATAATTGTTAGTTAAAACATTTTCAAACCAAAGTGAAAAACTGTAATCAATCGTAATTTTTTCTCCAATAAGCAGACAAAATTCGGGCTATAGAGGATTAAACCGAGAAACTATAATTAATTTTAATTTCTTTCTCATAACCAAACAGAATTCCGCCTATAGAGGGTTAATACATATTTTTCTCTATTTCTTTTGTTCGAGTTACCAAATTTAAATCAATTTAACGAAACGACAACGATACCAAATTAACCCTCTATGGGACCGTGTGACTTAAAAGTTACAAACTGAAGTATCTATATCTTAAAAAATTAATTTTGTTCAGTTATCACTGCACTACTAAATTTGATTACTGTATCACTGTAGTGACACCACGATCCATCCACAGCAATTATTAGTTAAAACATTTTCAAATCAAAGTGAAAAACAGTAATCAATCGTAACTTTTTCTCCAGTAAGCAGACAAAATTCGGGCTATAGAGGGTTAATAGTACAGTGGTAACTAAATAAAATTAATTTTTTTAAAATATAGATACATTAGTTTGTAACTTTTGAGTCACACGGTCCCATAGAGGGTTAATGAAATTTATTTATATTATCAAATTTATTACAACCCTATTTAAATAAACAATTAGAATCACAGCAACTATCGAATGATATAAAGCTTTTCGTGTAACTTTTGCTACGATCAACGTACGATGTTATTAAAAGAATTGCAGTTTCAAAATAAAATTTTTTGCTCTTGCCGGTATGTCTATGGCTGAATGTAATTAGATGGGTTTTATTGCGTAGGCATTTCCTACGCATTTTAGCGCTACACTGAATTATATGAGAAAGCGCAAACGAGTAGGCGGTCCCACGGTGATGACTCGCGGGCTTCGCGGCAGGCAAAAATTGTCCACCACAAGTCTTCTGCGTGTCGCTGGAACATTTACGAGCATTGTGACGTCCGGACGAATGGATGGTAATAGCCGCCGAGAAATGTCCCCTAAATAGGTTGTTTTCGGTGAATCATTCAGAGCAGGAGCCAGCGAATTCCTAATAATGCGCCAGAACTTTTCATACTCGCTAACAAACCATCCTCTCCAAACTACTGGCCCATTTTTATTTCAATGAAAACTGTGTTACATTTTCAGAGACGTTTTATCGTCTAGACGTTACTCATTTCTATATTATAGCTTGAGATATTGCTGAGATCGTATGTCTGTCTTGGTATATAATATATAAGTATAATATTATCTATAATAAATATGTATAATAAATATAGAGCAAAATGTAAGAAATGTCGCAATCATATTTATAAAACACACTCTATAGAAATATGCTCCTGCTAATTGTATTCAACCCGAATAAACGCCTTCTACTTGTATATATTATTTTTTCCTTTATTCATGTTATTAGGTTGGAAACTATGAAACGGGCGTTGCGTCAATTCGTGCGGCACATATGAGTCCAATTTTTTGACTTTATTTATTGCACGCAAATGTTTTAACACAGCTGTACGACTAGTTCCTAGTTTAGACCCAAGTGTTCGACTAGCTGTGCGTGGATCGGATTCCACGGTCGTCCTTAATTCCTCGTTATCAATATGGGCCGGTGGTCTTCCTCGAGGCTCATTCGCGATACTCAAATTGCCAGAACGAAATTTTTCGAACCAATATCGAGCATTTTTTTCATCGGTGGATCCATCTCCGAATGTCTGATTAATATTTCTTGAAGCTTGAGCCGCGGTATGATTTAATTTAAACTCGTACAAGAAAAGTGGATGTAAATCGCGTGGCGTTTAACGTGTTAACGAATGATCGAGTTCATTAAGAATTAATTTCAGCTATGTTATAAAAGAATATATAAATAAACAAGCGTAAAGTGTAAATCACTTCCTTAAGCTAACTAAAAATAACGAACTCATTTATATTTTAAAATTATTTCTCCTTTACACTCAGCCTAGTATTCATAAAATAATTATAAATGTATAAAATAAAAATAAACTAAAGTAAATAAAAATAAATAAAAATAAAATAATTATAAAATAATTACAAACGTGTAACGACCTCAATTTTGTCCGACACTGTGCATAACAATGTTGTACAAAAAATATTCGTCAAATTTAAACAACTATCGTGACATACGATTCCAAGCGTTTCTTTTTTTTTTCTCTCCAAGGATTCGCGTAGAAAAGAAGTAATCCAATAAATGTTATTTGCAGACCGCTTTACCTTGACTGGATCATAAAAACTTTATGAAGTAGAGTCAATTCCATTTCTTTCGCAGACTTTATCGTCGTAACATTTGCTGCTTGAAAATTATACGTGCCTGCCGAAAATTGATCGCGGAATTGTGCACGGTAGAAGTTTTCCATTTGGACCGGAGACTGTTAGCGTACAAAGCGGGGATAGCTGTGTCTCGATACTTCTCCGGTCCGCTCGAAAGCCCAGGAATGTTTCTCTATAAACTTGGCAATGACCCGGCAAACTCCGAACGATATTACGAATTTGAAGTATTTTTCCGAAAGTTTTGATCGTGTTTTCCTTGCCATCCTGAATTTCCTGTGGCATGCATTTCTTCGATATTGCACTCCGATTTTTAAAGGATTAGATCCGACCTCTGCTAACAGTGCAAGTTGATCCTGACGTTTCTAATATTTATGCCACTGTACTCGCATCTGCGCCACAAATAAAAGAAATTTTATGCCATTTCTGTATAAACAGAGCGTCTCGTAACCGATGGCACAACCGGATAGAGGATGATTCTACGCGGATAAATAAATCGAAAGTATTGGATACAATTTTTTTTCATTTGAAACTTGGTTTTTTAAGATTGTGAGAATTTTTTGTTAACACGTTAAGCGCCACGCCGGTCCGCGTGGACCGACGCTAAAATTTTCGTTTAGGCGTCGCTGATTTCCAAAGACTGACAGAATCAATTTAAAAAAATAATGCCTTGTAATTCATTAATAGATTCTATTAAATCGCATTAAACGAAGATACCGCTTTCCTTTGCAAACTTTTACAATTCTCTTCTTAAATTCTTAATTATTTTACGACCAAATGTTTTCGAATTAGTATCACAGCACACAGCCTAACGGAAAGTCGATCAAAATCTGCGTGGCGTTTAACGTGTTAACTAAAATACGCAACGCCGCCGAGTTCGTTTCGGTAAGTATACGCTACCGTTGAAAAGTATCCGAACGCTTGTTTATTTTTGACAGAACGTGATTTATGATTTTGTTATTTAATTGTTATTTTTGTAGCTATGTGTAACAGAATATTGTAACAGGATAAAATTGAATTTTGTGAATAAATTACTGAGCTTGAAAAGGTAAAAATAGCAAAGGAGAACGTAGAAGAAGTTACTTTCAAAAATGATCGTTTTAGTTGAAAGTTTGGATTATGATACACGTTTGCAATGTAAATTATTTCCAAAGATATGCGAGCAAGTGTTCATTCGATCGTAACTTTATTCCGTACAAAGATTTGTGAAGATATAGTTTCGTCGTCAGTGTGTTAATAATATTAAGAATTATCACCAGTTTCATAATATTTCAACCATTTTTCCCTTGGAAACTAAGAGGACGACATTTGGAACACATTTCTTAGCGTCTGAAAAATACACCCCTTTACATAATATACATTTTTTATTTTGTTTCTGTGAACTTTTATCGAGCTTCGATTACAGTTTTTCTAAGCTTTCGAGTTTATTATTTTAATTTTTCCACATCAAAAAATTGAGTTTCTTTTGAATAATTGCTAAACACGCTTTAGGGGACGAAACCGTACGAACTTACGGACCAACATAGTATTTCCTAACTTTTTAAACTTTCCTATCCGTTTTTAATTCCATTTACCAAAGACAGCGATGCAAATTGTCTTCAGATTTTCGATACTAAGCTTTCAAGCTTATTATACCAATTTTGTTACATCTAAAAATTAATTTTCTTTTGAATAATTACCAAAAAAAGCTTTAGGGGGACGAAACCGTACGAACTTTCCGACCAACATACTATTTCCGAATTTTTTAGAGTTTCCTGTTCGTATTATTCTATTAGGTTGTCCCAAAAGTTTCTTTCATCATTTTCACGAAGTAGCTTCGTCTGACAGTGTTAATGTAAACATCTGGCCTCATTTGTTAAACTAGAGATGAAGGAAAGTAATAGAAAACAAATCCTATATAAAATAATAATATATTGTAAAACAAAATATTATGCATCCATTACTTATGAATAAAACGGAAGAAACTTTTGGGACAGCCTAATATTTACCAAAGACTCTAACGCAAATTGTCTTCAGATTTTCGTCACTAAGCTATCAAGTTTATTATACCAATTTTGTCACATCTAAAAATTAATTTTCTTTTGAATAATTACCAAAAAAGTTTTGGAAGGACAAAACCGTACGAACTTATCGACCAACCTACTATTTCCGAATTTTTTAAAGTTTCCTGCTCGTATCATTCTATTTACCAAAGACTCTGACGCAAATTGTCTTCAAATTTTCGTCACTAAGCTATCAAGTTTATTATACCAATTTTGTCACATCTAAAAATTAATTTTCTTTCGAATAATTACCAAAAATAGCTTCGGGGGTCAAAACCATACGAACTTACCGACCAATCTATTATCTCCGAATTTTTTAAACTTTCCTATCCGTTTTTAATTCTATTTACCAAAGACAGGGACGCAAATTGCCTTGGATAAAATTAAGTCTCGTATCACGTAAAATATCTTTCGAAATATGTTAAATAACACATTTACTTTCTTCCCCTGACGCGTCCAAAGGTAAACAGGATGTACATGAAATATTCAACAACTCAACGTCCGGTTAGCAGTTAATAGATAGAACAATTGGCTTGCTCTTCTACCCGGCTGTTGCGCGACGTTCTAGAGAAGTGCCGCTCTCCAGCGGCAGAATATAGTGGCTACGTAACTCGTGGGTCGATGCAAAATGGAATAAAGTATCCTCTGTTTCTGCGGTATTCCCAAGGAAACTTATTATCGTACAATCGTGTGTTTGTGGATACAATTCATACAATATCCTACCGCGGCGGAACACAAATGCTCCCAACGCCTTGCCTCGTACGCCACACCTTGGTTTCGCATAAAACCGGCACGTGTACGTCTATCGTGTATCGTGCGAGTAAGTGGCATACTTACATAAATTGAGGGACACCGAGGATATGCACCCTCCCTTTTCAACGTGCAACGTTTCTTTCTGTCCTCGCTTCGTTCCGACGAAGAACACTTTTGTAACATGTTTGCGAATAAACAAAACTACGGTAATCCCAGTGAACCGCTCGTGCGTGCAGTCTCCTTTGTCGCGAGAACACCGTTTACCCGTTTCAATATCAGTCCGTAAACGAGATCTCGAGGGACCCGAGGGGCTTTCTGAATTTTTCTACAGCAGCTCGTAGAATTCCATTATGACATGACTTCGGCCAAGTACTGTGTCGCGCAGATTGCAGCAACCGGCACGCCGTACGCTAAATTAGTACCACGTAACTAACGAAAACCAGTTTACGATGAAATCTTATCAACTAACCGGTCGATGTGGACGCAGTGGAGCTTTTTCTGTTCGAACTAATTGGAAGACAGGTTTGGATTTGAATTTTTGAAATTTAATTTAATCAAATGGAGGGTGATATTTTAGCTACTGTACGCTACTATAGTTGGTTTTTGCGGATGACATCTCTCTGAATGGTGCGCCATTATAGTGCACTAAAAATAGCTCACTTGTTTCTCAGTCGTTAAGTGTTGTATATGTTATGGTAAATGCAATCAATCCGATGATTATGTATAATTGTCACATGGATCTCTCGAGGGAATTAGCGATCTTGGCGCGGCAGAAACAGTAGAGGAAATAGGAACTAGTTGTCTGTAAGGGTAGATTGTGTAAATGATAATAGGAATGTTTACGCTAACTATACACTCTACTATATATTCTACTGTAGAAAGATTTACTATAGAAACAAATTAGGGGAAGATGGAGTAATTGCGAACACCTGAGGGAGATTGATTAATCTGTTAGTTACTGTACGCTACTATAATTGCTTTTCGCGGATGACATCTCTCTGAATGGTACGCGATTATAGTGGCTCACTTATTTCTCAGTCGTTGAAAGTTGTATATGTTACGGTAAATGTAATCAATCCGGTGATTATGTATGATTGTCACATGGACCTTTCAAGGGTGTTAGTAACCATGGTGAGCAGAAGGTAGATTGACTAAATGATAGTAACAATGTTTGCATTAACTGTGCACTCTACTATATACTCTACTGTCGAAAGGTTTACTGTAGAAACAGATTAGGGGAAGATGAGGTAATTGCGAACACCTGAGGAAGATTGATTAATCTTTTAGTTACTGTACGCCACTATACTTGGTCTTCGTGGATGGCATCTCTCTGAACAGCACGCCACTATAGTCACTTAATTTTTCGTAAGGAATTTAATTTATTCAAATGGAGGTTAACATTTTAGCTACTGTACGCCACTATAGTGGCCTTCGCGAATGACATCTCTCTGAATGGTACGCGATTATAGTGGCTCACTTAGTTCTCAGTCGTTGAGAGTTGTATATCTTACGGTAAATGTAATCAATCCGGTGATTATGTATAATTGTCACATGGACCTTTCAAATGAATTAGCGACCATGGTGAGCAGAATCAGTAGACGAGATCGGGGCTGGTTGTCTGTAAGGGTAGATTGACTAAATGATAATAGCAATGTTTGTGCTAATTGTACATTCTACTATATACTATAGTGTAGAAAGGTTTACTGTAGAAACAAATTAAGGGAAGATGGAATAGTTGCGAACACCTGAGTGAGATTGATTAACCTTTTAGCTACTGTACGCTACTATAGTGGCCTTCATGGGTGGCATCTCTCTGAACAATACGCCACTATAGTCACTTAATTTTCCGTAAGAAATTTAATTTATTCAAATGGAGGTTAACATTTTAGCTACTGTACGCTACTATAGTGGCCTTCGCGAATGACATCTCTCTGAATGGTACGCGATTATATTGGCTCACTTAGTTCTCAGTCGTTGAGAGTTGTATAGACCATTGTTATGCAACGGAAATATGCGTTCACATAATATGGTTTTTCAGACTCTTTAAATCAAAATTTATGAAAAAAAATATAATTTATTCATTCATATGTTTGTTGTAACATAATTACGTAGTATAAAGCATCTCTGGATATAGTCTGCGTCAGGCCATGCCGTACAGTGGTATAGCTCCGCGAAAAATCTCGCTTTTCGTAGACCCGATCGGTAGTTTTCGCATAATATTCGTATTGAAATTATAATATACTTATTAAGAGAAAAATATCGAAGCTACTATTAAGATGTCGACAACATTTATGTTCACTGCGTAGGATTAAAATGTTTTGTTATTCTAAATTTTTAAACAGGAACGATTCGTACTTATCCTAAACCTTGTAACAGTTGTTCGTCAGTATAACGTATCTCTCGATCACCAGTGCATTTATTTGAAACTCAACTAATTTTTTTTACACATAACTTTCGTTCAATACTCGCCAACAGTTGCTCCGATACATTCCGAGTTGCTCGTTGAGACACGAGCGCGGCGCAAAGCCAACGCTGTCGCTGACAGCCAGCCGCTTTACTCGCTCTGTGATTGATCAATGTTTTTCGTTAATAACTCGATAACTAAGCCGAATTTTACATTTTCGCAAAGGAAAAAGTTGCTTGAAATCGTCTCAGAAATTACCTCTTATAGACCTTTTGGAATGGTCTGTATATCGTATGTAAATACAATATTTAAATACATATTCGCAATAAAAGAAGACATCAATTGCTAAAGAAAACTGTTCGGATATTAAAGGCTTTATTGTAATTAATTTACTATTTATTCTCCTGGTTAGAAATGACTTTTCTGATTAAAAATACAAGTTTGAGATTCAAAGTGTAAATTGAGAGCCTGTTTGATATTAAACGCATAAATTGCCGACCTGTTGGGAGCTGAGGGTCAAACTCGACCTAAATTAATCTAAACAGATTAAAAATACAGGGTGCAATTTTTAGTCGCCGCAAGCTGTTTTCTCGGGTTTAATGGAGAACATTTTATAGCCCTAGAGTAGGGAAAGAGATAACAGTTAGTTTGTTGACAGGTCGATAAATTTGTTTGCTGAGTTCTTTAGAGTTTGTTCACAGAGTTGAAGTTGATTAATACATATGATTCGAAACAGTTTAATGGAAACGGGAATTATTGAAATAAATATAACGTCAATAACCGGCGGCTGTTTAAAAAATAAGCTTTACCAATGTCGTCAACTAATGTTAAATTATTATTAACGCCTTCGTATATTATTTAATTTATACCTCTTTTGAACCTGGATACGATTTAATTTTCTTTCATTTGTCAATATAGACGGGAGAAAAACGATAATTAAATTTATTTCAGTTTTTAAATTAAGTATTCTGACAAGATAAAAAGTCGGTCTTTTCATAGAAGCCTCGTACAATGAGCGTGGCTCGTCATTGTGAACATTTTTGAATTATTCTTTTTCCATACCGGATTTATTTATCTTATTTTTTATTGTAAAAATAAATTAGTATACGATTACCTACGAATCGCTGACTATTTAAATTATATACCGTTTATAATAATACTGTATAGATACACTTAACCGATATAAAATATATTCGGTCAGAAAAATAAGCGTTTAAAAAATTGATCGGTATCTATTTCGTAAAATATAGGTGGTTTTACGTTATTCGGAATATTTTATTCACGTTCCGTGCGGAATAACAGATGCGTAACGTTTATAAAATGTTAATATTTTCCATTCATTTATTTAATATCAAAGTACGTTTATAAAGTAACCAACAAAAAATGGAGTTCGTTGCGTCACGCACTAGATGTAGACATAAATCATTTCTACAAAAACTGTGGTCTGCATATGAAATGCATGAAAGAATTTCATGAACAATTTAACCACGGTGTTATTCAAACTTTACATTAAAAGTTACGTTAATTGTAAAATATTTAAAGAGATACCGAATGTAATCTCGGTGAACTGAAGAATCTCGTAAAAATATTTGAATTATAGATTGAAACGTAATAAAAAAAGCAACTGTAACTAACTGTTTGGTTGGGTGGTTTATAGATCGTTGTAGAGCATGGTTTGTTTCAAATATTGTATTAGATTTTCAATCGATCCACTGTGTTTTAAATTGTCTTTTAAGTTGTCTTTTAGAGCGGGTTTGGTTTGAGTCGGTTCAAAAAGCAATTTTGACGCGTCTACTACGAATTCCGGGTGAAGTAATATAAAAACGTGGATGAGTAGAAGCATCTACTTTTTTTTATACGTGCGAAATAAGAATTAAATTTCATTCATAATTTTTGAGATATTATGATTAGAACGTGAAGAATTAAAAAATAGGACATGTGTGCAATCATTTTGTCTGGGAGTGTATGTGACCCTACCATATTTTTCGGTTTACATAAGTTTTTTATTTTGGAATTCATTAGAGTCAAATTTGTTGAGCGTATCTCTTACTATACATGTTCTAGAATGTGTGAATTAATCTTTATTACATTTTTTTTTAAAGTATGCAATCGTGATTGTTATACAGTTTAAGTAAATTTTTATGAACGCCATAAACACTCTGCAATTTATCTGTTATTATGCGTGTTCTAGAATATATGAATTAATCTTTGTTACATTTTTTTCAAAAGTATGCAATCGTAATTATTATACAGTTAGAGTAAATTTTTATGAACACAATAAACACTCTGCAATTTATCTTTTATTATACACGTTCTAGAATATGTGAATCAATCTTTATTGCATTTTCTAAAAAAAGTATGCACTCATAATTGTTATACAGTTAGAGTAAATTTTTACGAACACAATAAACACTCTTCAATTTATTTCTTATTGTACATGTTCTAGAATATGTGAATCAATTTTTATTATATTTTCTAAAAAAAGTATGCAATCATAATTGTTATACAGTTAGAGTAAATTTTTACGAACACAATAAACACTCTTCAATTTATTTTTTGTTATACATCTTCTAGAATATGTGAATTAATCTTTATTACATTTAAAAAAAAAAGTATGCAATCATAATTGTTATACAATTACAGTAAATTTTTATGAACACAATAAACACTCTTTAATTTATTTTTTATTATACATCTTTTAGAATATGTGAATTAATCTTTATTATATATTTTTTTTTAAATATGCAATCGTGATCGTTATACAGTTAGAGTAAGTTTTTATGAACACAACAAAACCTTTTCAATTTATTTCTTATTGTACATGTTCTAGAATATATGAATTAAATTTTAATACATTTTCTAAAAAAAAGTATGCAATCGTAATTGTCATACAGTTAGAGTAAATTTTTATGAACACAATAAACACTCTTCAATTCAACCTACAATATGATTAGCCATTGAACAACATCTACACATCCATCGGGGATCTGAGATATTTTTATAGAATTGTAGACTCGAAAAATTTGGTCCATAAAATTGAAGAAATGTAAATGGTGTCACGTCGAATCGCTCTCAGAAAGTTTCCTGTAACTTCTAAATCTCTTTCCTTCTCGGTGGTATTAAACCCGCTCTGCCAACCAAGAGATCTCTCTTCCTCCGGTGGAATACGAGAAATCAGAGAACTGGACACGCTGATCACGTACAGTGGCCGGGACAATCTGCTCGTTCTCTTGCCGTCACGTTTGACAGTTTATGTCAGCCGCGTCATGTGTCTATGCGTGATCTTCCTCTCTAACTTCGGAAAGATGTCAATCATGCTTGCTCTCCGGGAATTCGTTTCCCAATTCCAAATCTCTTTATCAAATGTACCTTTAACGCTTAGCAAAATGAAGGTACTTTAGCTTTACCGTTTTAGCTTCACCAAATCGTTAACCCTCTATAGCCCGAATTTTGTCTGCTTAT
>SMSQ01019076.1:0-21166 GCA_019453375.1 Ctenoplectra terminalis | reverse complement strand
TTTTACTTTTCAAATTATATTCATAAAAATCCGCAGTCTAGATATCATTTTTTCAATGTCACTCGCGAAATAAATATTCATCGTACTATTTTACCAAAAATATTAAAGAATTCCCCAAATCACTCCAAACTGGAAACATATAAAATAAAAAGTAACGAACTGATATTTAATGTTGCTAGCTAAATAACTTTTAATACCTTGTCGCGTAATTTTAAATTATTATATATCTTTGTACAGTATAACGAATAATAAATCAATGCGCATCAGAATAATCCAATTAAAAAATGTGACTTGACGCTACAACTACCAAAATGGTCAAAATAACCAATTCACAATTTTCCATAGAACTTTTATAAAATTTATAAAAGAATCTCCGTAATTTTCTTGGATTTATTTTTCTCGCACTATATATTTTTTCAAACGCCTATCATTTTAATTCCTTCAGTAGGAACAAGTATACTTTAAACGTCGGTAGTTCCAGTCTTAATAACACAACTTCGCGCGAGACGTTGGGTGATTATAGTCATCGTTAGCATCGAAAAGGTTAAAATACAAATGTTCTCCATATACAGGGTCTCTCGCCTCCAACAACCTTTTCCACAAAATAAAGCGAAAGAAAATAAAATAAAAATCTTATCTGTTTCACCGAAATGCGAAATGCATGCGACGATGCATGTTCCGATAAGACCTCGAGTTTCACAGGCGGCCATTTAAGCTCCGCTGTCCCGTGCACAGAGACACGATCCCGGCTCGAGACAGATAATTATCCAGCCAGAGCAGGCTTGCTATGCTCGGGATGGACTGCGGATAATTCTCTGGAAGCAGTCAGACGACAACCTGAGCACGGTTACCGCAAGCTCGAAAGTTGGCGTCGGTGGGATTCGACGTGTCGTCGAGTTTACGGAACTCATCCAAGCTGTCTGTCCCGTTGTTTTCGTTCGCTTTGACGGACACTGGAATGCTTAAGGATTCGAGATTTGGTCATGGTTAACCCTATTCTCCACGGATCTGTACGACTCGAAATGAAATTTACTTTTACACAAATACTGGGACCATTTAAGACAAATTTTTTAAGTTATGTCGGATGTTATTTGCGGTACGCGAGAAATTTATATTTTCACGAGCTTAATTTAACGAATTTAACGAATCGATATTTGATGTACGGAAAATTGATAAAGAAAATATACCGAGTATCGATTTGCTAATCTTATTCTGCGAGAAACATTGTACCATAAAGATTTAATGAAGTGAAAAAAAGGTACTGGCTTTTAAATATTTTTTTGAGGCGGTGAGCGAAGGAGAGAGAAAGATAGGAAGGTCGTTTCGTTTGGGGCCTGCTAGTGGACTCGTAGGTAAGGCATCCTAGCAGGCCCGTGCCTTAGAGAGATGTTGAAGTTAGGAGAGGGATCGGTATAAGTACCAATCGTTCTGTTTTCGAGGACTTGTGGAAAAGTCGGTGT
Organism: Ctenoplectra terminalis; assembly: GCA_019453375.1. Taxonomy (NCBI): domain Eukaryota; kingdom Metazoa; phylum Arthropoda; class Insecta; order Hymenoptera; family Apidae; genus Ctenoplectra; species Ctenoplectra terminalis. The sequence continues at coordinate 19,706 of SMSQ01019076.1, read as the reverse complement.
TGCAGGTCCCTCTGATGGCGGAGCGTAGGGGGGCCGCTGCAATTTCTTTATCAGATTCAGCGTGTTTAATTTTTTAGTTTTTTAATATTGTACGTATTAAATCCCATTTTATAAATATCAGTTCTCAAGTTTCGTTACTTTTAACAGGAAAATTTGTGAGCGATGCACGTGTATTATCTTCGAGGACGATTATATTCGCGACGCTCGTTAAATGGAACTCTATGCTCAACTTTCATTTATAGCATGCAATAAGTCTGTAAAGTCCTCGTTAATCCAGTCTACTTTAGCAGAGAGATGTTTGAACTAAACGAACGTGTAACTTCGCGAGGTTTGTTTCATACTTGTGCAGCTTTACAGTGGTGTTGGACTAAGATATCTTTGAGTTCATTACTTGTTCCGAGTACATTTAACACTTGGGACAGTGCAAACAGATATTCTTACTTATCATTTACGAATCACTCGTAGGACAAAGACGATCGATGTAGTTATGGAAGGGTTGGATAAAAAGTGGTGCTTCAGGTTTTACAATAGGTTTTATAATTTCTAGAAAAATAAGTGTGTTTATTACTTTGTACCATTTGCGGATAAAAAAAATAAGAATTATACATTGTTGAACAACACGAACGGAGAGCATACGTGGCCAGACAAGGGGAATGGAAACGGTGTATTGTTCAGTGACCGGAAATGGCGACCGCATAGGGTCAGACAAGTAGAATGGGAAGCATACATATTCAAGTGAGTAGAACGGAATTGTACAGGAATAGGTAAAAAAAATATAACGCAAAGTGATTGTGGTTAAATAAAAAAAGAAAAAAAGAAATGGAAGCATGATACATGGATAAAATATTACTAAATACACAATTCGTTTGGAACGGTGGATTTTTATAAAATATTTCCAAGACAAACTTCATTTAATCCGTCCATGCTGATTGTTTCGAAGTATCGTCGCGTAATTATTCGGTTTGTTAATTTTGCAAAACATTTTAATGCGGTCTTTCATGCATTAAACGAGCTTGCGTTTTGTTTTCTCGTGCTTCTTTCGTTTTTTTTTTTTTTTTTTGGTTTTTCCTAGAATTTATGGCTCATACCAGTCCGCTCGCCGTTCTGAAATTTTAATATCAATTTCGACTGGAAATTTGAATTTATATGAAACATTCCGCCTTTAAATTACAACGTATCATATTTATAAACTTTAATATCCGATGCACACTGATAAAAGTGTTATACGAGTTATTCCGATGAGGCGCAGAATTGATTTCCCCTGTTGTAGAACGTTAATATTTAAATGTCACATGAAACGGGTGACTGATTATTCCGATCTTGTTAGAAAGAAACAGCTTTCGCTATGAAACATGCATTTTCATGTTTCATTTATCCCGTGGACATTCACGGTGCTGTGAAATTAATCTTTACGAGGAAATTTCGGTAATTATGTGAAATAGTACGCGTTACGCCTCGTGCCGAGTGTAATCGAATTAAAAAACGAGCAGTTTCACAGTAATATAGATATTTATAAATAATCAACGCGTTCAACACAATCGACTACGAAATTAAATTTTAGAGAAATAAAAGTGGAATATTTAGGAACCGAAGATGAATCGATTTAAAATACTCGAAATTAAGGATTCAACTCAAAGAAATCAAAGAAACCGTCGATCAAGAAGTCGGTAAAAAGAAATTCATCGATTTAAGATAAAATATTCAGAAACTAAGTGTAAATTAGTTTAAAATATTTAAAAAGCAGAAATCAATCGCTTCGAACAAAACCAAACCAGAAACTCACTCCCAGTCGTAAAAAGAAAGCAAATACGTGAACTTGGTCAACCGACAATGGAAATTCCCTCAGAGAAAACAAGGATCCTCGTGTTTATTCACAAAATTACCAACAGAATAACCAACAAACCGCCAAAACTTGCAAACGGAGCAGACAGAAAAAAAAAAAACAAAAAAGTGAAAAGGAAAGAAACCAGTGAAATTAGAAGCACGACGCAATATTCGCGTCCAAGCGTTGAGTTTCGAGCTCATGGTTGGACGTAACGAACGCAAGCGGAATAACGGGAAAAATTAGGGATCGCCGCGGACTGGCGACTTTAAAGTGTAAATTAACAGCGTTTCCTGGGGCAGTCGCGAGCGGCAAGGTAATAACGAGCTGGAGCGAGGAGTAATTTAACGAAGAAATAGTTAAAATTTATAGTCCGGACCAGTGGGCGAGGTGCTGGTCCCAAAGAGGGGTAATTTGAAGATATATTCAGATAGGGGGAGAGGCAATTTGAAAATAGTACAGTAAAAGAATGTCATTTAGAAGCGAATACCAAAGAAATCGCAGTAGTAGATATTTAAAAAAAAATACGTAACGCAAGAGAAAGAAATCTTTAACCATATATTTTACAGAAAATCATAGAAACTGCTAAAAAATGCACCGTTAAAAATTTATACGATTTCTATGAGAAATTAGGAATCGGTCGATTTATCATTTTGGTAGCTTTAGTATTAATTCGAATGATTAGTCAGTGATAGATAATACCTTGCAACATGGTAGTTTTTTTTTTTAATGGGAAGCACTATATTTTTTTAAGTATCAAGATAGAGCATGGAGTGAAAGTTAAGAGCCTAAAAAAAGGTTATGTTAATTGTAAGAATGTAAAATCGGTGATTTCTGTAGGGATAGAATTTTTGATAATTTTTATACCAAGGTACGATGATAAATTACAAAGAATATGTGTGAAATTTTGTTAGTTACACTCGCTTAACTTTCGTCTAGATTATATTAGGCCTGAATAAAGATGGAGGACTTAAAGGCTTCTGTATTTTTTGGAGACGCGCCAGATCAATTTTCCAGCTGCACGGTGTTGAGTGAGATTGAAATTGTTTAAACGGGAGACAGTGAATCGAGCAATCTGGAAAGTATTATTAAGCTGAAATGAAACTCTCGTTGAACTTGTCCCGGAAACTCGAAACTGAGTTTCCACCAAGATCCTGGAGTAATAGATTTGTTCAGAAAAGTTAGTTTAAATTACCAAGGATTTATCAGCTATTTTTCTATTTCATCTATTACCTTGATTCTTTTAATGCTTATACATATTTGTATTAATATTTCTTAATTAATAATATATCTCAGCTATCATGTTTCTTAAACATTTACTCTTTGGTATCGATTTGCTTTTTAAATATTAATCGAACAAACGAAAAGACTGTATTTTACGTAAAAAGAATAAAATGTCTGTAAGTTGTAGGCTGTCCGTAATTTCAAAGTTTTTCCGTGTTCTCGAAAGTATCGAACGTATCACGTATCCCAATCGGGATCACGTGTCCTCTTCGACATCTCGTTGGCGAAGTATCGAGCCACGAATCTCGTGGCCGGATTTCTATGCAATCTCGCTAGGCCACGGAACAATAGCCACAGGCGATCGTCGAAAGTTCCCGTGAACGAAGAACTTAGCGGCCAGTAAATCTTGTTCCAGTTCCGGGAAAAGCATTCCCGAATGTGGGCCGCGTGTTCCACATGTAAATGGCGTGAATACGAGCGGGACCAGACCTAGGCGCAATCAAAACTTTCGACTAATAGACATTATTGGAAAATACCGTCGGCTATGCTTTATTTCTCGATGGCTCGATTGCTCGATTTATTGACATTCGATGACTCTGCTTGAATTATTGTCTGTAGGAGGAAGAGATAGGGATTTATGAATTTTTGGAAAATCTAATATCTGAAATATGGAATAAACTCTTTCGTTATTGTATCCTACTGACATTCGATGGTTTCGTTTGCTTGAGTTATTATTCGTGGAAGGAAGAGATAGGGATTTGTGAATTTTTAGAAAATTTAATATCTGAAATATGGAATTAATTCTTTCGTTATTGTATCCTATTAATATTAGATGATTTAATTTGCTAGAGTTATTATTCGTAGAGAAGAAATAGGGATTTGTGAATTTCTAGAAAATTTAATATCTGAAATATGGAATTAATTCTTTCGTTATTGTATTCTGTTGATATTCGATGATTTCGTTTGCTTGAATTATTATTTGTAGAAGGAAGAAATAGAGATTTGTAAATTTTTAATAAATTTGATATCTGAAGTATGGAATTAATTTTTTTATTATCGTATTCTATTGGTATTAGATGATTTCTTTGCTTGAGTTATTATTAGTAGAGAAGAAATAGGGATTCGTAAATTTTTAGAAAATCTAATATCTGAAATATGGAATTAATTCTTTTGATATTTGAAGATGTTTGATAGTGTAGAATGAAGAAATAGGGATTTGTGGATTTCTGCAAATTTAATATCTGAAATATGAAATTAACCTCTTCGTTAGTTCACTCTTGGAGCTAAAAGAATTCTCTGTATACAGACCAAGACAGATTATCGTTAACACAAGCTAACGCGTCTTGTGAATAAAACTGCACAGATTTCTACTTTTTAACAGAAGAGTAAAAACATACACGAATTACAACATTTTGAAGCTGTGAAAACGCACACGTATGGTACAGTATACGATTCAAGAAAGTTTTCTGGACGACTTCGACGATCGTCCGTTTCAGCTTCAACAGGTACCAAACCCAGTGGCTCGATCGGGCGAGAATAATTCAGTAGTCTGGACATTTTTAGCGCCATTGGTGAACTGGAGCAACGACTAGACTTCGTGGGATAGCTTGTTCCGGTGAAACGATCCGTTTCCACGGAAAACCCTCGCGATGTATCGCCAGGATTTCTAAATTGACCGAGATCTCTTTGAATTCGAAGATTTTTTCTCCACAATTTTATACAATGCGCTGAACGCGTTGAATATCTTATCTAAATCTTCCTCCCCATACATTAAAGATTCGTTCAACCCCTATCTCTCTATCTCTTATCATCTACATACATATAAATGCTTCTATTATGCATTTAAAAATCTTTCAACCCCTATTTCTTGCATCTTGGATAACAGCATCGTCTAAAATATTCTCGTTGCACGTCAAAGAATTTTGCAATCCCTATCTCTTCATATTTCACTGTCCACATTCACTTAAGCGTTTTTATCATACATTTAAGAATCTTTCGATTCCCATTTCTTCTATTCCAGATAGCTACATGATTTACAATTCCCTCGCTATAAATTAAAGAATCTTTCAACCCTTATTTCTCCACTTTTCACAATCCATATCCATCTTAGCACTTCTATTAACTATTTATAAATTTTTCAATCTCCGTTCCATTCTATCTTCTTCTATCTCGAATAAAATTATCCAAAACATCATCCCCCTATATCAAAAAATTTTTCAACCCCTATCACTACGTATTTTACAATTCAAACTCACCTAAACGCCGTTGTTACAAATTTAAAAATCTTTCAACCCCTATCTCTACATATTTCACCATTCACATTCACCTAACCGCCTTTATCATAAATTTAAAAATCTTTCAACCCCTATCTCCACATATTTCACCATTCACATTCACCTAAGTGCTTCTACTACAAATTTAAAAACCGTTCAACCCCCGTTTCTCCCATTCTGGATAGCAACGTTACCTAAAACTTCATCCTTATACATCAAAGAACCTTTCACCATCCACATTCACCAAGCTTCGACTACACTTACCATCGAGTCCACTATAATTCACTCAACCCCCGAAAAAGAACAATAATTTCACCTCCAGTACGAAGCCTCTATCGGTCCACAAACCGCAAACGCAGTTCCAACCGAAACGTCGTTCCGATCAGCTCGAACCTTTCGCCGCGAAAATCGAACAGCCTGGGGAATCCGGTCGATTCCCCGGGAAATATCTGCCGGGCCAAGAATTTCCGCAGCCCTCGAACTTTCGGACAATGCGAGCCGAATATTACGCCAGTTTCCGGCGGCGACTCGAACTCTCAGCCACGGGGATGATTATTATCGCGAACGAACGCTTCTCGCGGAATTGTTTGCCGGCGAAACGTCACGGGATGGTTCTTCCCTGTAAAATGGTGGCTTTTATTTCGACGCCAGCCCCCAGGGGGAATACGGTTGACGAGAACGAAGGTTGATTTTCGGTGGAAAATTCAGGAAAACTTGGGTAAGTTTGGGGAGCAGGACGGTTCGACTGGATTGGGCGACCCAATCGATGGCTTTCGCGATTCCTGCTTCGTCAGCGAGATGGAACGCTCATTATGTCACCTCGAGGTGGTAGTGCGAGGCGAGTTCTGACTAGTTTGCGGAGAAGGGTGGATGAAAGTTCTTTCGGGGATGAATGATCGAGGCTGTGGTATTTTTGCTCATGTAGTTTTCGTGCTTCGGATTAGTTATAGCTGTTTGTGCTTGATAAGAGATCGAGGATTTTAATACCGAGTGGCGGTGAAATTATTTTGTCGACGGCTTTGAAGTTTCATTGGGGGTTGAAGTTTAAATATCGGAGGTTTGAAGTTTAAATGTCGCGCACGAAACGGAAACTTGGATGAATCGATGACGATTATGAAGAGATTTGTTGGATAGGGTTGAAGAAAAATTAAGTAGAATTTAGAAACTGGAATTGAGGACATTAAAATTTATCAAATCTACAATACAGTAAAACAATACCATGATTGCCTCAAAAACGACTCTAAAAATTAGAATATTTATTATACCATACAGTTTTTCTAAAATTCTAATTACTATTAAATATTCATCTATATTTTTTACTATTAACTATTATTAAATATTTGAACATAAGAATTATTATTAAAAACTTTCAGAGCTAACGTGTTTCTTTAATAATCTTCTCAGAAAACAATTCATCAACGTTTCAAGAATCCGTTCCAATACCACCGCATAATTCAAACCCCTTCAAGGAAACCTAAATTATTCCAAGTGGATAAGAAATTATTATTTCAAAAAATCTACACTTAACCCCGCGGTAGTTAACTTAATTCTCCGATTGCTCTGAAAACCTCTTGACTTCATGAAATGGAATTTCCGGAAATAAACCGAAAGCGTCAGTTCCACAGGCGTTCTTTAGCCTTCAGTGCCACATTGTGGTGCTTTCGGATTAATCACTTTGGTTACGCGATTAATTAATCTGGCCGTTCTTGCCGACCGTTCCAGGCCTCTTTGTTTTCCTATCCCGTTCGTTGGTTTCATCCAACCAATGTCCGACTGGTTTTCCTTCCCTGCTTCCTGTTACTATTCGATAAACAACGTGAAATCGATGGAAAATATTTGCGTCAATTAAACGGGACACGACGAGCGACGTTCGACTCGATCTACCTTGAAACAGATGTCCTCGTTTCTTCTGGAAGTTGAGAAATGTCTTCTTCGAGAGGATTGATCGAAGGCTTCTCGGTTAATTCGTTTTTCTCTGATTACGTCGATTTGTAGATCGAATGGTCGGCTGTTTTCAACTTGAAAAGTATTGGTTCAAGATGGTTAGAGAGTAAAGAGTTACGTTTGTACCATTTTCATTTTTTATTATTTTTTCTCAGCGAAGTTAATTGTTTTATGAATTCAGACATTCATTACGTGTTCTATATTTTATATTTTATTACAGTTAAGTGTATTTTTACTTTCATTTTCAAACGATTCAACAACCAAATATCATTTTGTAATTTTCGTAAACATTAAATGACAACTGAGCGGTTCTTGAAAACATTCTGATATTCGAAAACGTTTAAGAATTCTTTAGAAACGAGATTAAAATTTTCTGTGTCATCCTACAATCAATTTTCGACGACAGTAATATTGTATCTTATATTCGCTGCAGCGAGAACCGAAAGACTTAAGTAACCCGCTCAAGTTTTGCGAAAAATTTAATATTCGCTCATTCGAAGCACAAAGAGCATGCGGATCATGCGAGAGTTTCCAAGCAAAGTGCAAACGCAATGTTTAGAAAATAGTAGATTTAAAGGGAGAAAATAGGGACATGTAACTGGTCCGTGCGAAGTGTCTTGGTGTACCTACGGAAGAGCGAATCCTCTTAAGCGCGCAGCGTGGAAAAGTTGAGAGTCGTGAAAGAAAGTTGAGATAAAAAGTCGAAGAGGACTGCCAGGAACCCGTGGAAAGAGTTTAATGAGTGCATTCAGAATATTTTGTCTTCGCTTCGCCTACCCTTATCCCGTTTATTTAATACGATACGTCTTATACGAGTTTTCAGAACTGTCTTTTGCGATAACAAAGAACCGACGAGAGGATTTCCACTCGTAAATCATCTGAAATCTCTCGTACAGCCTCTCCATTACTGTTCTCGTCACATTTCTCGCGTTCATCTTCAAAATGGAACTCGATTCGGTGAAACTGGAGTACAACCATCCTTCAGTTTCCGGAATTCGATTATAGAATCCCTTGTGTCTTATAAAATGGAATTGTTTAAATTCCTGTCTTTCTCGAACCTCGGTACTGTTTCTCTTACCTTCTCGCTTTAATTAATTTAACTTATTAATTACAGCGATACCACAAAGCGTGCTACTGGTGGGTAAATTGTGATTCTTTGCAAAAAATAAATTTTAAATGTAGAATGATATTTTAATAATGGTAGTATTTCAGAAAATTAGTTTTTAGAAGCTATCAATTTTCACGAGATATGCATAGAAAATGTATAGAATATTTTTTCTTCTTATCGTTCGTTCATAGTCCAGAAATAAAAACTACCCTTAAAACCAATGATAATAAAATATTTTATATATTACCTCGGGAATGATTAAGTTTAGAAAAATGGTTCAAATGTAGACATTATTCGCGTTCGTTTGTACGATAAATATAATTTTCTTAGTTGTTATTTATTTTTTAATTTCGTACGTGTCTTTAGTTACTTCAAATACGTTATAGCGAATTAATTCATCTTGATTGCATTTTTTTTGTAATTTTTACTCCCATTTCATGGCATTTATAAATGTGTGTTATCAGCGAAAGTCGGTTTCCAATTGCCTGGGACATTCTTCCTTTGCCATTTCAGTCGGAAGCCGCGAGGAACTCGAAATCAGCAGGTAGTGAAGTTATGAGAACGGCGAGTTTTTAATAGAAAACTTCGCAGAAAATCGAGGAAGAATCTCGGGGGCAATCTTATCGAAATTATCACCGCGATATTTCACGTTCCGAGCTACTATGGTCGCTCGTTGACGAAACTTTTCTGCCCTTTCGTCGACTTAATGGCTCGCGATCCTCTATTTCGAAATTGAGGAAGAACGAGGGTTCGCTTCGATGAATGCATTGAATATTTTACTTTATTACCTGCTCAAATCTTGTTAAATTATTATTCTTTAACCCGTTCAGTGACAATTTTCCTTCTTAAGATTTAGGAAACAGTGATTTAATTCTTTCTTTAACTATATTTTATTCATTTTAAATCGAACTGAAAAAGATGAAATATTTATTTCATTTTTTAATTCATCGAAATAGCTTTAAAATCTATCTGCATCGACACGTTTTAAATTCAGGCCAAACTTCGTCTATGTCACGTGAAAACCAGACGTATAAAGAATTGGAATACAAACGCTATAGTTCGATTATCGGTGCACGATTCAAAGCCATTCGAAACTGTACCAGCGATCAAGTTAAGAAACGACATTCCGAGCGGCATAAAGTTCGCGAGCAGGAGGTACCGGAAGCGGACCGATGACCAAGCCTTCCTGAATCGTCAACGAACCAGAGCACCTCACGAGCCAAACCGAGAAATCAATGGAGCACGTGCGTTGCCTCCAAATAATTTACGATTCGCGTGCCTTACGCTCGAACGGCCATGCAAATTGAAGATTTCGTTAACGAGAATCCTGAATCCGCTGATAAAACTTTCGCGGTACATCTATGAGCGACGAAACGTGAATACGCCCGCAATTATTCGATTCCAGCGATCCTCGGTTTGCGATTGCACGCTTGGATGCGATAAAGATTTCATCTATGAAAATCAGCTCTGAGAAAAATTCTTCCAAATGTTTCAAACTGAAATTGCTGTTGTGAAAAATTAAGAATTTGAAAAACATTGGAGAATAAAAATTATAATTCCTGTAAGTGTAACTAATAGTTCGATGTTTAGAAATAAAGTTCTGAATATTTTTTCTTATTTTTTTTTTTTTTGTTGGAAATATAAATGAAAATAGTTTAAAGCTTGCATAATATTCAAAGAATTCTTGGCACAGGAATAAAAATTGTAAGAGTATAAGAAAACAATGGATTCGAGTTAACACGGATAAAAAATTGTGGGAAAGTTGAAAAATTTAGATGCTTGAAATTTGCGAACCAATTTTTAAATCAAACGCAGCGCTCTCTATCGAACTTCGACCTCTTTCATCGCGAAGCGTCTAATCTCGAGATTTTAATCAGCCGGCCAGGGAAAGGTGGATCGGTCACGTACTCCGAGTTTCCCTTCGCTTAACCCCATGAATAGGGTTGTCGAAACTGTTGCGACAACATTTTTCAGAATCGACCGGTTAATAGAGCGGAAAACACCAAAGCGTGCTTATCGAACTCAAACACATCGATTGCAGTTCAGCAAGTACTTAGGCGTTCAATGGAAGGTAATATGCAAACGAATTTCAATCGAACCGGTGTTTGAAAAATATAGAGAAACAAAGAAAGCGCTCGGGAACTTTATAATTCATTTCCGACATTTTCAATTTTCAAAATTTTCATAGTAATATAGATTCTTGGATTTCTCAAGTTTAAACTTCTCAGAGATCGTCGGAGTCGATTCTCAATTTTATATTTTAAATTAATAATTTATGTAATGGGATAACAATTTAATTTCAAATTGCTGCGATTAAATTCAAATTTTTTAGCAGACAATGGAAACAAAAAGTTTCCTAATCGTATTGTAATAGCAATCAAGGCGAGTAGACATGTGTAAATCCGAGGACGCATCTGGCTAAAGCTGGATTACGGGATTTCAGGCTGGTTTCCCTAAAATTAAGGGCACGTAGAACGTACCAGCATTATGCACCTACCTATATCATCCAAAAATACATAATTCAAGAAGTTATTCAGGAATCTGTTCCCCCATCTGTGTTCACAATCTTCTAAGAAGATTCCTTTAGACTGGTTCACTAATTTTGTAACAGCTTCAAGCCGCGTCGAATCCATTTTATACCCCGACAATCTGTTTCATTTCGCAGAAACGTGTATAATTGATGTTATTTAAAATTCCTAGTATTTCAAACCTTCCTTTTGTTTTAAAAATAAATACTATTTACCTTGAACAAACAATTCCTAACGCTATTCAACCCTGCTACTTTTCTCGGCTCTGTATCACCCGAAATGAAGTTTTTACGTAAATACTATGCTTTTTAATATTCCTTTATACAATTCGGTGTATCTAATTTCCCCGTTTACCTCTTTAATACCGTATATTTTACGAGTCCAAAATATTTTTAAAACTAAAAAAGGAATTTTTTTTTAAGGTACGCGAACGTGTAGTGTAAATAAGGAGGACAGTTGGGATAATTTAATTCTTTGCTTTCGAAACACTGAATATTCTCTGTTATTTTATTTTATTTTTCAATTTTATTAAAGATGAATGCGAGAGTTCACAAAATTCAGTTTTCTTTACTCGAACTTCTCTCAACCATAAATGGTTAATTTAACCCTCTATGGGACCGTGTGACTTAAAAGTTACAAACTGATGTATCTATATTTGAAAAAATGTATTTCATTTCATATCACTGTACCATTAAATTTGATTACTGTTACTCTTACAATTATCGTTTTAAAATTTTTCAAACCAAAGTGAAACACTGTAATCAGACATAATTTTTTCTCCGATAAGCAAATGAAATTCGAGCTATACAGGGTTAATTACACAAGTTCTTGAATCAACACGGTTACAATATTCAGCGTTAAAAAGCATAGTAGAATTTTTCGTGCGTACTGCACATTTTATATCAAACCATCCTTAACGTCGATAATTTGAAGCGGCCGTCCTCCGTGATCCAAAATGGAGGGAACAAAGCGGGAAACGAAGGGACGTTCATTAACTTTCCAACTGCATCCAGGCCATTTGCTTATCGGTGCTATCAGGTCGGAGCTAATATCTCTCCGCTAACTAGAAATCGATGAGACACGTCGCGGCCTCCGTTCCGTTTAATATCGGCGAAAATTATTGTCCAAGTTACGCCCGTTTGCGTTCCTCGCCCGGCGAAAGAAAAATGGCGGCACAGGGACTTTAAGGGAGGCACGCGGGAACAAAGGCGAGCACGTTCGAGCCGCTCGATGAATAATGCAAAAACCCTGTCCCTCCATCGCTTCTGTTCTTTGTGCCTGTAACACCGTCGAGCATCTTGGAATTTTGGATTTTCTTCTCTCGATCGGTAGAAATAGAATATCGAATGGCGTCCGTTTGGCAGTGAATTTTTGAATTCGAGGAATTAGTGTTAAAGATGGTCGGTGAAGATATTTCTTGGATCCGTCTTCTACTTTCAAATTATTTTCAATTATTTTAACTTTCGTATTTCTTCCAATTTTTTTTTTATTAATTTATAGGTGGTTGTATCTGTAGGATTTTATTTTTTTTTGCAACCGTGTTCGCTTCTTCCGAGCTTTTATATTATAGAAATATTTGAAATCGTTTATTTGAATATTTTTTACGAGGATCGGTTTGAATCTTGTAAAAAAGTCCGATTCATAATAGTTTGTCGTAAATCTTACGGTAGCTTGTCTTTCTACATTATTTTTTATTTGCATAATTTTTCGAGGCACGTAAATGCAGCCATTAATAACGAGTGTTCGCTCTGAAAGTCAACATTTAATGTCCCTTACAAGCTTCACCGAGCTACCCCCCCAAAATTTAATGCCATCTAGATTTCTCCCAAGCCCCCATTCAACTCGCAGCTTCCGCAGGAAGGTTACTCTTGTTTTATAGTTAATTAGGAGGCCAGTGGCTTGATTCAAGCGGCCAATTCGAGTAATTAAACGCGGTCCAGGGGTGTTCGCGTAACGCTCTTCTAATTAGTTTTCCCGATGAAAAGAGTCGGTGCTCTCGCGAGCGGTTCCGCTCGCTCGGAAGATTCTTTTTCATTATTTCGCGCAACGGCTATTCAACGGAGCCGGCAAACAACCTGCTGAAACCTCTGGGAGGTTCGTGGCAGGACAGGAGGGACCGTTTGGAATTTTATTGTTCGACTCCGACCCGGTCTATTCGCCCTGGGAGAATAGGGGTGGCTACTTTAGATACTTAGTTGGATTTCGTTCACTAATGGGCTACTGGTTAACAATTCGTGAATTTGTTTTGTGCTTCATTCTGTTTTCGTTCACATTACACGTTCGTAACTCTTACAATTTTTTTAAATCTTCAAATATTTTAACATCGAAGAAGCGAGCGGAGAAATTAACACTAAACCTACCAAAGCGGTCAAACGACCGTTTCGTAATTTCTTGTTTAAATTTTATAGATTATTAACGGTGCACTTTTGAATATTTTTTTGCGATTTTCTGTAAAATATATGGTTAAAGATTTGTTTCTCCAGCATTATGTATTTTTCCAAGTATTTATTATTGCAATTTCTTTGATACAAGCAGGTGTAGTTTAATCGTCGGTAGGTTTAGTGTTAACTACGTTTCACATTTATATAAAAGAAAGTTTAATTTCTGGTCATAATTATCATAAATAATAATCATCACAAAATATTACAAAATATTCTTTAATATCATGTGTCTCGCGTAAAAATTTTTGGAAAAGTCAATTATATTCCTACTATCTTAATAATTCTTATTTCTTAGTATAAAAATGTTGGAAAAGAATGTTGAACAACAAAAGTGCACCAATCACAAGTTTCAAACAAACCCATTCTCAAAATTTACAAAACGAATAGCATAAAATTTGATTTCCATCTCCTTCTCGATATAATAACATAAAACTTAAAATAATTACATATATAATAATTTTGTTAAACTCAAAATAATTACCTATAGATCCGTCAGAAACTTAAGAATTCCGCTCGATCGCCAAGTCAACCCTCGAGTCGAAACGATTCGACTCGATAGAAAACTACCATTACCAGAAACCACTCGTTCTTCCCAGTAAACACACTCGGGGGAAAGATTCCAGGCAGCAAGTTCACGTGTTTGACCCAAAGTAACTATTGAATTAACGTTTCAGCGTGGGTGGGCGCGCTCAGCACTGCGGTCTCCCGTGGTTCGGCGCCCCTGGTTGTGGGCGCGTGTCGCCGTGGAAGTACAAGGCTTACGGCGGTGATCGGCGGTCTCGTGCTGGCGCTGGCCTCGCTCTTCACCTCGTTTGCCGTGGAATTGCACCAGGTGCTCCTTAGGTGAGTACGAATAGTCTTAAATCTGTAAATGGTTCATTACCAGAGATCGCATTTCCCTATCTTGAAACCGTTTCTATTATCGAGTCGCACGTAACACATTACCAGCTGATCGAACGCTACTATTGAACCGGGTGTCTTTGTAATGATTTTTGGAAGAAAATTGTTACGAATGGAGGGGGAAGTGACAGTGGTAAATTTAAGATTAACGCACCGACGATTAAATTATAGCAATTTGTACCAAAAATATTGTAATTATAAATATTTACAGAAATATGTACTGCAAGAGAAATAAATTTTTAACTGTACGTTTTGTAGAATATTATTGGAAATACTTAAAAATTCATTGTTAAAAATTTATACAATTTGTATGAGAAATTATGGATCGGTTGTTTGATTGCTTTAGCAGTTTTAGAGTTAAAAATTAAATTTTTTGAATTTGACAATATTGTGAAATAAGATTGGTTAGAATGAAATGTAAGGGGACAGATTATTTGTTGAAAATGTGTGCATGAACAGTTGGTAATGTGTTGGTAGAAAGAATAATATGATTCTTTGATTGCAGTAAAAAAAAAAGAAATTGAGATCTGTTAATTTTTAAATGGCTTTAGTTTGTTCGAAGGATATTGTTAATTAATTTTAGCATTGTTTGAAACGATGTCGCTTCCCTCCCAAATGGAAGACGTTTTTATCATGAAAGATGATAATTTTCCATCCTTCCCCATTTAACTTTCTATGTTACTTTAGGAAAATTTCCAAAACCTATCATCGTACGTTTAATTAAAAACTTTCTATGAGTTTAATTCTCGAAGAAAATTAATTCCCGGATTTTCGTTCTTTCCCCATTTTATTTTTATTATTCGTTTCGCCGCTGTAACTTTTAAACACCGCGCGATCTCAACTCGGGGATTAATAATTCGCCGGGAACGCAACAATCCTCAGCGCTATCTCGTTTTAAGTCCCTTAAAAACATAACTGCGCTTTCCGAATAACTTACGTTAACTTTTATTTAAATGTGTTCTCATAATTGTACTCGTTCCGACAATCGAAAACGCGGTAACCCGTTTGAAATTGATTCCAACTTTTTTATTCTTTGAAATTAATTGGTCATATTTCCAATTCCTGCAAATTGATTTATATTCTCTCAATTTCTTGAAATTAATTATTTGCAGTCTCAATTGTTAGAAATTAATTTGCATTGTTTCATTTTTTTTAAATTAATGGTCACATTCTCAATTCTTGTAAATTGATTCATATTCTCTCAATTTCTTGAAATTAATTATTTGCATTCTCAATTGTTACAAATATTTACATTGTTTCAATTTTTTAAAATTAATGGCCAGATTCTCAATTCTTGCAAATTAATTCCCATTCTCTCAATTTCTTGAAATCAATTATCTGCATTCTCAGTTCTTACAAATTAATTTGCATTGTTTCAATTTTAAAAAATTAATGATCAAATTCTCAATTCTTGCAAATCAATTCACATTCTTTCAATTTCTCGAAATTAATCAGCTCTTCAACTCTTACAACTTAATTCACAATCTTTCTAATCAATCCGAATTAATTCATATTTTCATAAACCCCCGCGATTAATTCACATTCCCTCAAATCATAACGAATTAACATCCGTTTTCTAAAATTTCCCTATTCTTCGTTTCAAAAACCTAAAAAAGAAGGTTAGAATCTCAAGCAAAATTCCTCACGCACAGTCAACGTCTCCCAATCTCTTACAACAAATAAACAACGTCGTTTGCCTATTTCTCAGCGAAACAGGCTGCAACTGTAAATCCCGAGTCGCTTCAAACTTCGCCCTGATTCGCGTATCTCGCGTAAGCCCTGTCGAAAACGCGTCCACCCCCTTCCACTCTTTCTCTCTCTCCACGAATCGTCAAGCTATTCCCAGTACTGGCTGCCTCGAAGTGAAACGATTCACCGTTTGCAAAATGTAACAGCTACGGCGTGGTGCTGGGCACCGGAGCTGGCCTCGTGAGAGAAACTGCCGGCCTGGTGCTGGGCCATTACTTCAGAAAACGACGAGAGTTCGTCGAGATGGTCGTGCAAGCCGGCGCGGGGGTGGGAATAGTGCTCTTCAGCGTCTTCTACAGGGAGGCCGTCGAGTAAGTTATTGGTTGTATTTCCGGTAGCAGATAGGAATATCGTTGTCTGCTTAGACGATGAGAGAAATGAATGATTGAGATGATTTTGAGGTAAAAATTGGCGGTGGTTTGACATTAAAATTACCGATGATCAAAATATGCTTATATTTACCAAAGAAATCTAAATTAAAGATGCATGAAAATATATATAATTTTAAAGAGGCTTGATGTATATTTGTGGTAGATGATTATGGAAAATTCTTTAGAAGATACTGTAGTGAATTGATAAAATTTTTATGAGAAATTAGTAATTGGTTATTTTGGTTATTTTGGTTATTTTGATCATTTTGGTAGTTTCAGTGTTAACTTGGCATGTGACACAAGAATTTGGAATGAAGGATCTTGTAATTGTCGGTTTGAACGAGGATGTTTGGAGAATAGAGATTTTACTTGTTGGAAATATTTTTTAGTAACTTTTACTTGTTGTTTCCAGTAAGTAACTAGTGTTGATATTTTTGTTTAATTTTTTTGCGACGGGAATTGATATTTGTGGACAAAACGAATTTTTGGCATGCGTTTTTTTATATAAAAAATTTTGGGAAGGTTCAGAATTGGAGGTTTGTTGTAATTTGCAAAGGAAAATTTTGGAATTGAAATTATTTATTTAGGGTTTCAATATTTATTGTGAAATTTGTTCCCGTTAGAAATTGAATGGCGACGGTCTTAAGAGAATTTGTTGTAACTTAGAAAAAGAAAAATTGTAATTGAATAGTGTTTTTAGGTTATTAAAGTTTATTGCAAAATTAATTTTTGCATTCGAAAGCTGACGATTTAGTTAGCATATAATGATTTCTGGATGATACAGAACAGAGAATTTATTGTAATCGATAATCTAAATTGATTGGTTAAAATTTATTGCAAAATTATTAACATACTAATAAAATAATATTTTTGAAAGTGACAGAACAGAATATGTAAATTTGATCGTACAATAACAGTAATCAATTAGAAAGCATGTCGATTACGTGTATGGAGAACCAAGTAGAATACATCAATGTCGGAACAGGGAAGTGGAATAGGTATGTGTATGATCAGACAATTAGAATAGTTACGTATCTGATCTGACGACGCCAGTTGAATAACCACGCTATGTCTACTCCAATAAGTAGAATATATACACGTATAGGCGGGTAAATAGAATGCCTCTATCTCTGACCGTTCAAGTAGAATGGGGTCGAGTGTGATCAGACAAGTAGAACAGCTCTACTATATCAAGTATCATAACGTTCATATATAGTGAGACAAATACATATTCGATAACGAGAATAAGGTGTTAAATAACATAATTTCGCATTAATTCATTAACTCGACAAATAATTATTCAATAATAATAACATTAATATTTTTATGATATATTCATGGATGTACAAAAAATCTTTTTCCAGGCGATACAAGATATCGAGTTTACTTTTTCAATCGTATCCCGTTGTAAAAATAATACAACGTGTCGTTTTCTTTTTTTACAAGTTTTTAAATATAAATTGTACCTCCATGTTAAAAGTATCGTTGGTTAATTTTTACTTTGCTTATTAGATTTTAAATATATATCACTATTCGCTGTTTTTAATACACGGTGAATTAATAATAACATAAATTACAGAATATTATCGCAAAAGAAATAGATGAAATTTAGCAATAGCTTTTTTTGTCTAACCTTATTTTGAAAGTAGAAAAAATTTAAACGAAGCGAACGTATAAAAACCGCAATTATTATTTTATTAACTTTCCCAATACCAATCTTCTTGCTCGAGCACCCTTTATACGACCAAACACGACGGATCGACACCGAACCTATTGCTTGATATCAAATTTCCTTCGTGCAGGCAGTTCATGCGCTTTATCGACAGCGAGTTTGTTTGTATCAACTGTAACCGATGGTTTTTTTAAACGATTCACTGTTGCGCGGTATTGACGCGAAAGAAGAATGAAGATCACAGAGATGTTCATTAACTATCGACACGTAGCGGTATTTTAACGTAAATTGCTGCGAGTGAAATTTCTCTAAAGACTGTACAGAATTTCTCTGAAGCCTTCCTGTTGAGAACGGCAGACAGATTCTATCTGAAATAATTGCACGTCAATTTTTTTTTTTTTTTTTTTTTTTCGATGTTCATTTTGCTCGAGCGACAGAACGGTTTATTTACCACTCTCTATTCCTGTTCGTCGAAACGTCGATAAATGTTTGCGCGGAACGATTCTGTAACACGTGTTCTAATTTTTTAGCTCTGTTTAGTTATTTCACGTGACGGAGAATTTGTTGGATAGAAAAGATCAGAATGATGTGTGCATTTAAATAAGAAAGTTTAGATGTCTGACTATTAACGGGCCTGTTCCACTTGATCCGAGAAGTAAGGCTTATTAGCTAGCTAGTTTAATTTATTTTACATAAATAATAGTAAAACCTTGATATAGATGAATAGTCAAATTTTCTAGCATAAATTATTATAAATAATAAAAATTAGAATGGTGTATATATTTTTTTTAATCCTAATAAATAAGGAACTTGTTCCATTTAAACTAAGCAATGGAATTTATTAGCTTATTAATTTCACGTATTTTAAATAAATAATAATAAAATCTTGATAGAGTCGGGTAGACCTAACTTACTTACCAACGTAAATTATTATAAATAATAAAAATCGAGATAATATATGATATATATTTTTTTAACGGCTCTTGTCTACTTAATCTAAATAGTAAAACTTTTAAACTTATTTTAAACAGCAACAATTATAAATAGCAAAACTTTTCAATTTATTCCAAATAGCAATAATTAAAACGTCATTATTAATGTCATTCTATTTAAATAGTAAAAATAAAAATGATACGTATATTCTTTTCATAAATGGTAGCGAACAGAGATTCTGTGCGTCTGACAAAAAATGAAGTTTTTGTTACATAAAAAGTCTATGCACACTTGCTATCATTAACGCAACTCTGTTTATTGAATCAGATATGATCCTGTTGTACATTTCTAACCGCGTAATTTTCTCGTTATTTCGACGACTTTATGCGTCTGACTATACACGATCCTCTTCTACTTGCTCGAGTACCGTAACCGTGTACTCTCTCGTCTTCAAATATGTAAAGTACCCTTTTGTGCTATGCTGTAAACATTCGTCTCTAGTGCAGCTTGATTTTCTTGTTCCCCAGGATACAAAATGATTTTCTATTTCAATTTACCTCAACAAAAATATTTCATTTCTTCCAAATAAATTTTTTTTTCTCTCGTTCAAATTAATTTTCCTTAAATAAAATTACCATATTCTTCTTTAAGATTCAATTCTCAGCGCGTATAATCATTTCATTCTTCGCTGAGCTCACTCAATTACCAACTAAATATCAACTTCACAATTTTTCTCGATAT
>SMSQ01019075.1:0-21033 GCA_019453375.1 Ctenoplectra terminalis | reverse complement strand
GAAAGATTGAGTTTAACGCTTCGAGCGAGGCAGCTAGAAATAAACTTGAAGGCAAGTTTCAGAGGAATGCGTTAATATCAGTCAGTTCTTGGCTGCACTACATTTTTCACTCGATCTCTGGTACACTGTCGATGTTTTAAGTTGGCTTGTTTGTGATTCGCGATGTTAAATTCCTAATTTTTTTATATTTTTTTATCTCGCTTCAAATACGTGGAAGATAAAAGAGGATGTTGGAGTGCTTGATATAGTTTCGCAAAGGTATACGATGTTAAAACTTGTAATAACGATATAACAAACATGAGAAGAGTATATCAAGGGTACGAAGGGTAGGAAAGATCTGGTAATCGTAAAATATAATGTTTGATCTTTTATTTTTTCGTTGTTAGAGGACGTAGGAAGTTCGACATTTTTCTCGTTCAAACATTATGGCAGCGCATAATTGATCGACGAGGAAATAAATTAAATGAAGTTAATCGTTTTAGATTTACATATCGAAGGCATCACGTTCAGGAAATTTATAGTTAGCCATTAAACGTAGTTTACTTTGCAGGATTATTATGTTTAGTTGGTAATTTCCTTTACACGCTTGTTCTTGGAATAAGTGTTAAAATTTGATGGAATACCGATGGCTTATACGTTATTATTACGAAAGAATTGCATATCGCGCTGGGGAAAAAAGTCAGTGGTGATGTACAAAAATGATTAACCCGATGATATTATGTCTGATCTTAAAGAAATTCGCATACCGTTACTACTTCGATCCGCTTAGGATACGTACTACTGTGTCTGTGTATAACTTACTTGATCTACTGCTCGCCTACTACTACTGTAGAAGTTTCTTGTCCGAACGGTGAAAATTAATGCGCACTGAATACTATAATTTTCTTTTATCTGTTCCATTAAAAATTCAACATTGTACGTGCTAAAATATTTTTATGAAAAGCATATTAAAAGATCATGCAAATGTTTTAGATAACGGAAAGTGTATTTCGTATAACACTTTAGCTGTCTTGATAATTTTTTTTCTTTTCTTTTTTTTCTTTTTTTTAAATCGAGCATTTTTATAAAGCAACGAAAAATTGTCACAGGTAAAGTTAGTAAACGTTAATTTATAATACAAATTGTTTTTAAGTGCAGACGTTCTGTTGAACAACGGATCAAATTTTTCAATAAGCTGGTAACTTGTTTTTCATAACGAAACCAATTGATTAGTTTCGAAATTATGCCAGACAATACCTGGCACGTAATCTGTTCGGTTCCACGCCTTTCGTTCAACCAAGAATAATTGTCCAGCCCTATTTCGCGGCTGTAAAGCTTAACTAACCACAACACGCCTGATTTGCTGGTCAAAGTTAAGGCAATGAATAAGAGAAGTATAAAAACACTTTTCTTGCCTAACTCGTTCACCAGACTATTTAAAAAACATCCCCTTTGTCGTTGAGGACGATTCATTAATTTTTTGAAGTCATATTTCGACCGGAACTCGATATCCTATCTCACTCCATTCTTTTCAGTTCCAGCATGTAAAAAATATTCTTTTGTATCAAAACTTAATTTAATTTATCAATGCAGATATATCACTTGTTATAAAAATACGAAAATTTAACCGAATCATTAACAACTTTCGGAAGTAGCTTATTCCTTTTTTACACTCCATCAGCGTCGCCATGACGACGCGCAACTTTCTTCAGTGGTTAGGTTTCAAATTAAATTTCTCATGCTTGTCTCAAAATTAAAGGTATGTGAAAATCACACGATACAAAAGGAATAAATCTTTATTCATATTTTTAACAAAAAGCTACCTTAAATTCCCAAAAATGCATCATCGGTAAATTTACAAAGGTACAACGAGAAATTACAAATCGGTCGTTCGCTCGACCACTTCGGTAGTTTAAGTATTACAAACAATGTAGAAGCGCAAGAGGTTAAGCATGAATCAGTTGGGATAAAATGTCGAACATGATTCAAACCGCAAAGGGTTAAACAATTATTCTCGCATCGAAGGAATAACGTTTGTACCTCGATTCAACGCGCCGATAACAGACCGATCGATCCCCTAGAGCAAAGATCCGTGTACCCGACGAAAGAAAAGAAAAGAAGAGCCGAAGAACAGGTACAGAAGACGAGGAAGAAGGAAGAAAGGAAGAAAGAAAAGCATCACGTAGCAGGTAGCCTCGGCAGCCTCTGCTACGCGGCCGTAAATCGCGGCGATCGCTGAATTAATCGATTGGTAAATAGCAGTTTGATTGCACGACACGTTTGTTAATGAATTCGCATAATTCCTGGCCGCGAGCCACGCAAGCTTTTCAGCTTTCGTCCGGCCCTCTTTTTCCGCCGGAAAGTGACGTACGAGCAGCGCGCTTCTTTCTTACCCTCGCCGTTCGCTCCGCGTTCCGAGCGAGCATCTAAACGATATCTGGTGACCCGGCGATCGTTTCTTGCCAGCCTTACCGGCCGTTCTTCAAGATTTATGGAACGACCGCGAGCGGTGACGGGTGTTTTGCCGGATGTTGGGCGAAAATGTCTCGCGATACGATTCTTGGGAACTCTTGAGAACTCTTGAGAACTCGGAGGACGGGAGAGGCGGTTTTCGGTTGAAAGTTGAACTTTTGTGGGCAATGGAGAGATATTGGGTCTTTTTCAACTTTGGAAGGGAACAGAGAAATATTGTCTCGTAGAATTTTGGTAGGGAGATAGGAAAACATTGGGTCCTTTTGATTCTTAGTCGGAGATGGAGAAATATCGGGTCTTTTTAAACTTTGACAGGGAATAAAGAAACATTGGTTCTTTTTGAATTTTAGCGAGAAATAGAGAAATATTGGGTAGCTTTGAACTTTGGCGGGGAATGGAAAAATATCAGGTCCTTCTAAACTTCGGTTAAGAACACAGAAATATGAGGTCTTCCCTGTAAGTACTGTAAAAGTTTCTTCAAAGGAGGATAGTTGGGTCAGCGGATGACCGAAAGTTTCTCGCAATTAATTACTTCACATTTTTAAACCAGAGGAAAATATTCGTATTATTTATAAGACGATAAAGATTGATCTTTACTTTTGAGTAGTAGAAATTTAGCTATTTTTATCTTGGTATCCGAAATTTGAATTTGTGAAATTATCATTTAACACGTTAAACGCCACGCCGATTTTGGTCCATTTTCCTTTGGACTGTGTGGTGTGATAGTAATTCAAATATATTTGGTCGCTAAATAGTTAAGAATTTAAGAAGAAAATTGTTGCCTACAAAGGAAAACGGTAACTTTGTTTAATGTGATTTAATAAAACTCGTTAATGAATTATAAGGTATTATTTTTTGAAATTGATAGTGTCAATCTTCGGAAACGCATAAACAAAAATTTCAGCGTCGGTCCGCAAGGACCAGCATGGCGCTTAACGTGTTAAGAGAAGAATAAAACTAACTGCAATTAGTGGGGTTGAAAATAAGTCTTTGATTTTGAGTAACAAATAAGAAGGCGCACTACCACAAACCTTAACTCTCAGACGAATTAAAACCAGTATAAAAAAAAAAGTGCAGACACTATATAAAGAACGTTCCATTCAATCATTTTTACCCTGTTCAACCTCAAAGTCTACCCTGTCCAGACACCGTCCAATCCTTCTCGTGTCATTAAACCTTTCAAACCAACCACCGTATCTCGAAATCGAAAATAATTAAGACTGGCTGCCGACGAAAGGATTCCATTTCCAATCGTACCTACGGGATTGCTTCACAAATCGTCCCGTGAGCACGTTCATCCACGGACCGGGGAGGGAACGAAGGGACACAAAGAGCTCCCTTTCACGTTTTTCGCGTTGGCGACTCGCGCTAATTGGCTTCCACGGAACACGTAATGAAACGTAAATATTTTCCGTCCGTCTGCCCTGTCCGTTCCTGCCCCCCGACTTTTCTCTCTCTCTGTTTCGATCCGCGTCTCCGTTTCTCTCGCGTCTGTCCAACCAAAGAAGGCGACAGCGTCGACGATGACGATATTTTCAAAATTACGAAACGATCGGTCCACGACGCGACCTTTGGTCCGTTCTGAAAGAGAGGAACCTACTAATGGGAACCCGCTAATGGAGGACCGGGCGGCGACCTTTCGAAAACAATCGATCGACTTGCCGGTCCAGGCTGTGAACCAGGAACGAGCCTTCCGAGTGAAAGTCCCCGTAGCATTAGTAGCATTCCGTCTTGTTTCCTCGCCGATATAGAAGCTGCTAAAGTGGGTCAGCTGCAGACGTTGCACCACCTTCCTTCTAGCATATCAGTTTCCGTTTCGTGCCGGCGGGATCTCGCGATAGGAAGGGGTATCGGGAAGTGGAATGGCTGGTTGGCCGGTTAACGTGAATGTCGAAAGGTTTTTTTGGGGGGGAAAACGTATGTTTGTAAATGGAGAGATTAGTGAATTGTGTATTTATGGAAAAATGGGATACGATTGATGAACGAGTATGAGAAAGAATATGTGCGATTGTGTTTAATTTGTGGTTCTTTTTCTGAGGATTATTTAAAATTGAATAATAACTGTGTTATTTAAAATTGAATATTTTTTATTATGGAAAATTGTATTTAGTAGAAGTTCTATAAAATAGTTTGAAATTGAATCATTTTTGTTACTAAATCGTATTTGGCAGGAATTCTTTTTTTTTCTGTGGAATAGTTAAAATTAAATCATTTTTATCACTAATTTATATTTAGTAGGAATTCTGTTTTTTTACGAAGTAGTTTGGGATTGAATAATTTTTGTCATTAAACTGTGGTTGATAGTTCTGTTTTCTTTCTATGGAATAGTTAAAATTGTATTTGATAGGAGCTCTTCCTTTTTTTAGTCTGTTACGGAATAGTGCTTCAAAAATTTGGAAACTTCCTAGAAGCTTCTCGTTTTTATCATTTAAACTTCGCGTTTGAATGAAACAGGTATTCATTAAGAAGTACAGGAAGATTGTACAATTGATTGTATCTTCCTATTTCGATTCAATTGATCGCAGAAAATTTCCAATAGCATTTTCAAGGAGTTTGTTTGAATGTTCTTAGACGAATCAAGAGATCCACGTTTCGATTATCTTTAGCCACACAATTCGCTAGAGATTGTACGCCAGTTAATAGAGCATAGGTTATTTACGGTATTCGACTGGCGAGTATTTACGAGCAAATGGGCCAGATCAGAATGTACCTCGGCATAATTGATAGTCGAGTCGCAACACAACTATGTCGCGTTTCCTTGGCAGCTGTGGTCATTTATTTCGTACGTCGAGCGATTAGCTTTGCCTCGCAAGCCTTTTCTATGTGCATTGTGCCATTCTTGCCGTCGAAGAATCGACATAAAAATTCGAGGTTTATTTCGATGCATCGTAGGAAACTATCAAAGAAAGATCATAGGTACTGAAAAAAATTAAAAGCTTGTTCTTCACCGGTTGTACGCGTAATTTTTTAGCCAAACTTTATTAGCAATAAAAAGATACAGCCTCCTAAATAACAATTTCTGTGGAGTGAAATTTAACGAATTCTTTTATCGTTCATAAGAAAGTGAGAAAATTAGAATTAGAAATGAATAACTACAATTAAAAATTAACGTCTTATAATAGAGTTTTTAAATTTAATTACAGATTAGATAAGAAAAACCTATAGCACTGCAATAAATAATTCCCCAAAATTGTATTCGACACATAATACGGAACGTCAGATATCCGCACTCTGACCAAGAATTTTTCTTTCATTTAAAAATTCCAGTATCTACCTGGAATCCTCCATTAAATTCTAATAGGACTTACACTACCGTCCACCTTCAGTTTATCTAAAATATACAAAATATATTCAAAATAAGGCATCTCGATTTAATTTTCACCACAGTATTTTTCTCTTAAATCCATATAAAAATCATACTTCTCTGTTAGTCATATAAATTTATATTAATTCTACTTAACACTAGGACTACCAAAGTGGTCAAAATGACCCATTCGTAATTTTTCACGGAAATTTTATAAATTAACTACCGTACCATTGAGTAAACCTTTCGTGATTTTCTATTTAAAACATAGATAAACTTTTGTCTCAGTTGCATTATATATTATTTCAGATACCTTCCACTTTGATTTCTCCGGTACAAATAAGTATACTTTAATCGTCGGTAGTTCTAGTAGTTAAGGGTATTTATAACTTAAGGGTATTATAACTTTGACACAAACTTTTCTATCCGATTCCACCAACCGGTCAAATACTTATGGACAGTGGCGTTCAAATTCGTGTCGCTCAAATTACGAACCGGTAACACGAGCGTGTCGCTTATTATTCTTTTTTTGGGTAGCAACGAACAGATAAAAGTATTCCAGTCTCGCCTAAGCGAAGCTCGCGATCGTCTCTCGATGGATGCCTCTCGGTGTCTCGAGAATGTCTCCGTTCACCGTCCGGGTACCGGAAGCGCGGCTGCAGCCATCGATGCGCGATGTCGGATGACGCGAGGTCGCAGGTGATCGATGGCCTGGCCGATCGACGCGGCGACCATCGATCATCCGACTCGCTTAAACCTCGCGTCTCTGTCTGGCTGCTTCCTTCCTGTAAAATACGCCGTCTCTTTTTTCCCGTCGAACGATGTCGCTCGACTGGTATTCGGTGGCAGGTACGCCGATTGCCAGACGTATCTCAAGTAGCTTCCTCGAGTGGTCAGAGGCGTTTGTAATGGTAATAGAGGAAAGGAAAGTTTGGTTCAGGAAAACTCGAGATATTTCGACGGGAATTTTGATGGGGTGGTAGATGGTACGTGCGAAGGGTTTGTTATTAATTTATTGGCTTCTTCATGGCGGTTCTGTTAGTGGTTTTTGTTTTTTTTTTCTTGGTATTTTGGGTAGATTAATAATTTGAGATTTTAGTGGAATGTAGTTTTTTTTTTTCTTGTTTGTTTGTTTTAGGTAGGTTAATAATTTGTGATATTTTTGTGGAACGTTTTAATATTAAGATATTAACGTGGTTTGGGTTGAAGGAATTTTTATTGTTACTTACTTTTTATTTGTATAGAATGGTTTTAGTAAATCGTATCTTTTTAATTATACCGAATAGTATGCTATATATGTTTCTTGGAACAATAGGGGAATTAAATGAAGGATAGGAAGATATTATTCTTGTATTTAAAAGTTTGCCTGTTTAATTACCTTTTTTAATGCACACGATTAGAAAAATTTGTTTAATTTTAAGACAGTATCTTTTTAACGATCGAACTTAATTTATCCAGATAAAAGCGATCGATACCCGTAACAATAAATTTCCTAACTCAATAGCGAATACACAAATCATTAAACTCTTCGTGTTTATTCAACTCCAATTATTAAGATCTCGCTAAAATTCCGGAAAATTTTCGAAAATATACCACGGTAGATACCTCGATAAGAAACTACAAATGAATCATTTTATCCATCGTGGTATTTCTACCGTTAATCCAATCCTGTTACCAACACGGATCACAGAACTCATCCAACGAACCCAACCCGTGCCTATGTATAACGAAACACTGTGACGCAAGAACAGCTCCGTCGTACGCCCAAGAATTCCAAGGTGTCCCACAGAAAAATCGGCGACAGACCGGAAGAAGCATCGGCGACACGCGTATCCCCGAGACCACAAAAGCGGGCGCCATAAAATCGTTCAGACGCTCTCTCCGATTTATACGAGAGACCGGTGCCCGCGTTGTCTCGTAAATCTCGCCGCTGAGAATGTCACATAAACGTCGCGCGCGTCCCATACGCGACGACGACCTTCCGCGATCCGTTCCACGCCGGCGCTGGTGATTACAATTTATTCCCCCGACACCCAAATATAGTTTCCATCGATTCCCCCGGACATCGGCTTCGACCAGGCTGGAGAACTTCCTTCGTGCCAGACTCTCCGCTGCACGGTACTACCTATCTACGTGCACCAAGAGTCCCCGAACGTTCATGCAAATCTCGGTCGAGCAGGCCCGAGGAGTGTTCTCCGTCTCTTTTTCCTTCTCTTTCTTTCTCCGTCGGAATGGCACAGAGCTCTGAAACGTATGGACTTCGTTACTGTCCGCGGACACGGTTATCTACGAGCAGTAGAGAACTCTTCCTGAATAAACACCGGTGGCCAGGGCCGATGTTCGACTTCTATATTACACGAGGAACTTCAGCCACGCCAGAGGCATCGGGATCTTCCTGGACAGAAGGTGGCAGGTCATCGAACGAGAAAGACTTTCTACTTCTGTGTTGTACACGGCCAACGAGCCTCGTACCGCGGCTCTCTCCTTCCTGGACGATGTAGATTACCCGCGGAGCATCTCTCCGTACAACGAGATACGAGCTGCACGATAAGCGGCTACCGTGCAACCTGCTTGATACGCTCGTCCGTGCCCTCCGTGTTGTTCCTCGAGACGTGATTTTCGAGGGGACAGAATCGTACGGTGCGGAGGATGGAATTTGAGACGCTTGAACATATTTTTTGAACCTGTTTCGTGGTTGATTTAGAAGTGATTACTTGGCGAGGGTGAGGAGAATCGAATGGGAGATCTGTAGGGGATGAAACTGAACTTTAACTTGGAACACGAGGAATAACCGATGACGAAACATTTTAGGTAAAATATTATCTAGTGCTGTGAACAAGAAGTAACGCGAAAGGAAAGTTTGGAACCACTTTCGGAATTGTGTCTATCTAACCCCTCTCTGATTAATTTAAGACTAGAATCACTGAGGATCAAGGTATACCTGTTTCTACCAAAGATTTAAAATAATAGGTATTTGAAAAAAATATAGAATCCAAGGGAAATAAATCTTTATTCATATCAGTTACAGAAAAACGCAAAAAACTGTTGAAAGTGCACCCTTGTAAGTTTATAGAATTTGTATGAGAAACTGGGAACCAGTCATTGTGACCTCTTCGGTGGTTCCAGTGTTAAATGCTGTTTCGTGCATTTTGATAGATCTTTGAGTGAAAAGTTTCTTAAAGCGATACAATTCTAAATTCTTTTTTTAATTCCTGCGTTCCTTGAAATTCGTCTACACATTGACCAATGGACGGTTCGTTATTTATTTTTCTCAAGAATTAAGAACTGTAGTTATCCACAGACCAAAAACATACTACATCTATTTGATCATTTTACGACTCAACAAATCTGTTTCCGATTTGTTGCAACCACATTTTTTCGACACCGGACTCGGGCAAGAAAATCGGGTCGTCACATATCTGGTAGCGAAAGGGCTAAACTCCACTTCTTCCCGTAGCATCGTTACTCGAAGTAAGCCAGCCCCGTGATCCATAAAGTCAATCGTGCCAGCTCGTGGTACGTAGTTACGTTTAGCCAAGTCTCGGCCTGGTTCGGTGATACATATCGCGTATTATTATTCCTCGAAGCTGTCCAATTACCTTAGCCGGCAGCGCAATTCGTGCTAATGGATCGAGAAGCACGGCACGTCGTCGTGGCGAGCCGCGGGGGAAATCGCCACGACGCCGTACGCCGTTCCTGGATTTCTTTGGCGGATTTCCAAACGCGCCGAATGAGCCGAACCAGGGACCCCTCCCCTACCCCCTGCACAACACCCTCCGTCCCCTTACCGCGGGAAAAGTTACGTTTACCTAAGGTTTTGATCCTATTTCCGTGCGGGTCGCTGACCTCCTCTCTTCACCAACCTCGCTCTCCGTTTTTCTTCGTCTCCGTTTCTCTCTTCCCTGTTCACCACGCCTCTCACTTTCACCCCCTTTCCTTGGATAATCTTCTATCGGTTCCTTTTAATCCGGTGGCCTCGCTCTTCTCTTTCGTGGCTCGAACAATGAACGTTCGCTTCTACGTTTGCCCGATCTCGCCCTTCCGAGAGTGTTCACGCTGTTCGGTTCTGACAGGATCGGTGAATTTTAGCGTAGAGGGTTCCGTTCTTGGGTTCTTTTGGTTTTTCTTTTTTTTTTTTTTTTTTATTTTGAAGCGGAACTTGGAAGATTTTTACGGGATTTTAAAAAATTAAGAGTATGTAATATCTAAATTGCGGATTTTTATGCATTTGTGAAAAGTTTGTGGGCAAGAAGATATATAATAAGTAGAAGTGTGTAAATAAATCGAGAATATAATTGCTTATCCGCAATGTACTAATATCCGAATAAAAATCTTTATTTTAAGAGTAATAAATTCCTAATAAAATTGTAAATATCTTAAAGATCAATGGATATAGTGATTGTCACAGGTGTAATTTAAAAGAATGTTTTGGAAAGTACCTGTTTTATTTCTTCTTTAGAAAGTAGGATTAGGCTCGATGCAGACGAGCGACTTTTGTCCTTGCGATCTCGCTGCGATCATATGTTTGTCTTCGTAGTTTTTTTTATTTGAAAAACAACGAAAAAACAAGAAAGGAAACGAAACTCGCTCGTCTGTATCGAACCTTGCATCTACGAGGTCTCTTTATAACACCAAAATTTAAATGGTCTGACTTAAATCTAAGATATGAAATTCACAGCGTATTCTACAATTCACCCAGTCTCTCTCTCTTAATAAATTACAATAATTTATAAACTCTTAATAAATTACAATAATTTATTAAGAGTCAAGAGAAGAATATTCTTATCGTCGCGATTAAAACGCATCTTACGATCAGAGATTCCCGTTGCTCGCCAATTATTTTCATTCGAAAATCTCTTCGCGTATCGCACGAACCACGAGTGTGTACAACGAGCTTTCCGCCAGGACCATTTCCCGGTAGCAACATCCATGTTCTTCCTCGTGTTTCTCATTTTCACGCCGATCTTCCATCACCCGTCCCTTTTTCTTCCTCCTTGCCAGGTCGTTTCTCCTCGTGGCTTCGTTTCAGCCTCTTGTCCTGCGCCCAACGAACCTCTTAACGTTTCTCCTCGCACTATACACCTGTCAGACGCCTCGTAATTGTAAGACGACTTTATAGCTCGAACTGATATCCGCGAAGATAGCGACGCGGACCGCTTAATCGTCGCGCGGACGACAGAACGCTGGAAATAAACGACACCGAACGTAAAATATCTTTAGAAGTTGGAATCGCTGGTCCAAAGTATCAGTCGAGCGCAGATATCGGTCTGCGTCGGTAAATCGAGAGATAGAAGACTTCAAGCGGCGCGAAAAATTTGGTTGGCCGGTCAGGTGAGCGCGAGACGAACGCTCGAGGACGGAGACTCGATTTCGACGCGATAGGGTTGACTGATGGTTAAGGAGATGGGAGATGGTGATTGAGAGTGTTTGTTGAAAGGTGGATAGCGCATGGTGCGATATTTCACAGGGAAAGTACTTATTAAACCTCTTTTTTTTATCTCTTTCTGTGCTTTGTGATTGTTCAGGAATTTATCTTTAATCGTACTCTGGTTCTCGGAATAGCCATGCTTTGTGTGTAAAATAAAGTAGGTTGAAGTGTTTTGACAGTTAGTGTCGGAAAATTAGATCTGGCATAAGTGTCCGATTAGTATGGATAATAAAAAGGTAACTGAAAAAAATTGTATAAATATTTCCGAGCTATCGAACATCGACGTTCTGCTGATTCAATTTTGTATTCAATTCATTCTTCAACTTCAATTTTCGAAGTCATTCGTGTTCAAAATATAATACACGTAAAATCTTTCTTCAAAAAAATGAACGACAATCTTGGAGCAATTCCATTCGTCGTACTCTAATTAAATGCTTCCAAGAATCCAGTTAATCTCAATACCATAACACCGCGACGAGTTCCAGAAAAGGAGCAACAAAGACAATCATATAATCCTTAAAAGAACTTAATAAAGAAATACACCAACTAGTAACTCGTACCAACGTAAAAAAGGATGAGAAAAAGGTGGATCGTTTCCATCGAATCGGTACCGCTCCCGATTTTCTCACGCGCGACACAACGAGAGGCAATAACAATAAAGTAGGATGAATCCCCGCGAGATGCCTGTTACGCGAAACCATCGATCTCCGGTTAACGACGCGGTCCGGCGTTCCTACACGACCACCATAAGCAAGATCCGTCTTTCGTCGATCTTCATTGAGCAGAGCGGCACGAAAAACCGGGACGATCGAACGACCGATGTCAGCGACACGAAAAATTAATCGGCCCTTTACAGGGTGGCTGTCCCTCGGCATTCCACCTCGTTCGCCACGTCGTACGTCCTCGTTCCCCTCGCTGTTCCTCCTCACCGTTCACTGTGCCATCCTACTGGCTGCTCCCTGTCAGCAAGAACCATCGAAACGCCCCAGAGACGATCGCTGTTTAAAGAAACAGCTAATTAATGATTAGCGCGCCGCATCGAAAATAGCGGTCGATTTTTTGCACCGGTGAGATTACCATCGTTGGACAGAAGGCCAAAGAAGTGGACGAACTACGATCGATGTTTTACGACGAAAGGACCCGAGTCCTTCGAGGATGCCTTGGCTACCTTGGAATGATGCTTGAGGTGTAACGAGTCACGAAAATTGGGAGATGTTTAGGATGCTTAGACGGTGATTGGTTTGGTTGGATTATTTGGTGGAATTAGGAAGAATTTTGTATTTTTATGGGGGAAGAGTATTGGACGATGGAATTACAATATTTTGTTTGGTGGATGGTTGCGTAAATTGGTCGAGTTAATTATCTGGTGGAATTATGAAGAATTTTGTATTTTTATGGGAGGAAGAGTATTGGATGATGGAAGTAGAATATTCTATTTGGTGGATGGTTATGTAAATTGGTTGAGTTAATTGAACAGGTAGTCAGATTTATTTTTCGTGAATTAAAATGACCTAAGAACAGGTTTATGATTGTTACACGATTTTAATATTAAGTGTTTTGGTAACAAAGATTCTGTTTTAATTTTGCCGAAGCTCTGAGGAACTCGGGGACTTTGAATATTTCGAAAAATAAAGAATACGACTGATAAGAAGTATACTATGATCGGTAACTATTTTGAGGGACTCTGTGAACCCTATTATGCGACACAGAAAAATTTTTCTGTTGATTCACTAAGTATAGAATTATTTAATGCGATTACCATGGTCCACCCTGTGTACACCTGAAATCATTTAAAGTAACTACTTACGTTTCATCTAATAAATTCAATAATTCCAATACACTATTATCAAACATATTTTACAAAGCTTTCGTTCGAAGTCACAAATGTTCTACGAGAACAAAATCATTAACTCACCTCCGCCAACTTTCAAATCTTGATCCCGATTAAAACCGTGGTGCTTCCTTTTTAAGGAAAAATCTAACACAAGCTTTCTTCCCGCAAGAACCGTAAAAGGAGTCGCATGTATCCTTCGATTCCATCTAAAATGCCTGAGCGCGAAGTTTCGTCAAGGTTGAACGTCGATCGCGTTTCATCGCGGCCATGTACGCGCGCACCCGAGCGGAATACGCAAGCGTAGAGAGAAGCAGATACGCGGCTAGTAATATATTATAATTGCATTTCTTGCGATCCACCGATGGAATAGAAAAATAAAATATCCCACACCACGGTTTTCTGCTCGTACGCGAATAGGTACTCGCGAGTAGGCCACCCAGCGTTCGAGCTGAACGTTTCGAGAATTCCCCGGCCGCGACATTAATTATCCACTGATCACTCCCGTGTAATTAATTGACCGATCGACCTCCTTCGGTGCTAGAGATAAGAAAAATCGATGCGCCAGGGAATCGTTTCTCGTGAGCGGACGCAGGAAAGAATACGATACGATTTAATCCTTCATACGAGACCTGAACGTCGAACAGTTCCATTCCGATATAATCGCGGTGTCGATGTTGTCGGAGAACGTGTGCTGGTGGTTCTCGATATTGGTACAGAACGGGTGTACTTAATAATTCTTGTAAGTGTTTAGTTCTTATTCTTTGAACTTAGTTCTGTGATAATTATGACAACTCGAGGAACATATGTATTTATGTTTCTTTTCTTGGCAATTTTAACACGCTCAATGCATTCGATTGTTCTTTGGAGCATTTTTATGCAACGAGTTTGTATTAGTATACATATAATTGTTGTAATACTGTATAATTAGTGGATAACAAATTGACCAGGCTTTCAATTGCTTTGAGCTTTTGTTTTTTTATCGAAGAGTGTAATGGTACAAAATGATCCGAATTATGAAACGAATCCGACACTAATGAATTATTAGACTGCGGATTTTTATGCATTTGTAGGAGACTTGAGATATAGAAATATATGTAATTTTGTATTCTGTAACACTTGATAGGTGAAATAATTTTCTACCGAAGTCCTACATTCTTTGTTATATTTTCAAAAATATGAATTTGAAATAAATCCGAATAAACCGGCTTTTTAACTTCCAAAAACATCTCTGCTCCACTATAACATCAAACTTCGTCAACTACTGTCCTCCTCACTTGAACTAAACATTCGCACCCGTTAAAAAATTTCACTTTAACTTAAAAATATTTTAGACATAAAATTGCACAATATCAACGAAGCAAACGCAGAAAATTAACTGCTTTAAATCTCATAAATGAGTATTTAAAAGCATAGCATTAAACCTCATTTTGGATCCCATAGACCACAACAGAGACAATAGAATCAATTTTACAACGCTCTTCAACATTTCCATAATTCGTAACTAAAAAACATACATAAATAAAAAGAACCTCTAATAACTAACAATTAATACAGCATAACAAAAGAAGAAGTGTGAATAATCTAACGAAGCAGCTGCAAACTATTATTTCATCGTTAAGAAGACATTTTTTTATTCCGAAGAGGACATCAGAGTTAACATCGCTTACCTCAAAAAACAAAAAACGAAAAAAACAACGATGCTTTCGATCAAGCAGGAAGAACGAACAGTTTTCACTCACGGGAAACGAGAGCTTAGCGTCGACTTCGGTTACCGGACAGCCATCGATCTCCCGCCGCGTCCGCCGTATGAATTCCGTTCTCCATCGAGCGTCTCCCCCGTGGTGTCCGGTTCCACGGGGTGCCGAAAAACGAAGAAACGCCTCGGGTGCACTGCTCGGCACACCGTTAGAGGCGCGTAGCGTCCAGAGATTAGGTTCGCGTCGGAGCACCGACGGCGACCGTCCGCATCGCGATAAACATCGATATTTTCTCTTCCGCATACCGATTTCGCGGCTGGACGTGACCCGGTGGGCAGAAATTGCGGCGTGCGGTCGATACTCGATACGATAATGGGCAACGACGCAGAGAAATTTCTCCACCGTAGATCCTGGCTACGTAGCGAACGTGTTCGTCGATTCTGTGCCACGATTCTCTCTCTTTCTACTACTTCTTTATTTTTAATGTTTTTTATTTTTGTTTTTTTACGCGCGCGAGATTCTGAGATACACATCGATGAAAATTTAAAAGTCGCGGCTGGAGCGATAGGATCTGGATAAATATAATTTTTGAGAAATTGGGAACAGGTCGGTTGTGCAGCTTTTAGGGTGGTTTATCGAACTCTTGGATGAAGCTTTCTGGTAAGGATTGTTTGAGGGATATACGAGACAAACGATTGTTGTTTGGATATGGTTTATTTAACGAATCTCACAATTTGGTTCTTTTCTTTTGATAAAAATTGACGCTAGCAGTAAAGAGTTCTTTGTCTCGAGGTCTGAGACAGTTTTGGACATCTGTTCTTAGGTCTTCGATGCTGTGAAGCTTGACTTTTTATTTGAATCTTTTAACTAGTTATTGTACGGAGTTGTGTTTCACAAAAAATTGGCAAAGACTTCGGGGTGAGAGTTTAGTAACGGAAGTTGAAGAGTTTAATAGTGTCGGGGGTTGATTCAACCCCTTAGTATTCGCTTCGAAAATCTTTGATTAATTCTTAATATTTGAATTTTAAATATTGATTTATCAGAACATTTACGAGGTAAACAAATTTATTTTGTAGCTGAAAAATAATATAATATTGCAAGCATATCTGTATTTTATTAACAAAATTGTAGTACGTACCGTGAAATCTGAAAGACCTGAGAGTGCTAAAAAATTAAAGAACTTTGATACACTTGTAGACCTCCTCTTTTGTTCTTAATTTTAATCAGAGTCTATCGTCACATATAATGTACAATGTAGATATGCGAGAGTTGAATTACGAAGGGTATAAAAAAATTGGTAAAATTTCATAGTTTCTTATCTAACGATACTCGCTCACTTTGTATTATCATTTCTCTTTAGTTTAGGTTCGCGTAATTTTAGTTTCGTTTTAGTGTTCCATAAATCTTTTCATGTTTTGCCCTTTCGACTTTTCGTAGGCATTTCAATGTACCATTACTATTACCATTCCTTTGGAAACTTTTTCCACTACACCTTTTTCCTCTATTACAATCACTTAGCTGTACGTAACTCAAACATAAAAGTAATCAAAAGTGTTTTTCGTTTACAATATATAACACGTTATAATTTACGACTACTATAAACGTTGCTGTTATTATTTACAATGATCTTTTAGTTGTCCATTTTACGTTTCTCATTATTTCACGCGGTTCGTGGCTTCAAATCGCAGTTCGTTCGAAAGAACGGGTAAAAATGAAATTTTACAATTGTGAAACGCGCATTATTTATAGAAGAAGGTAAACGATGCGGTAAACGCGATTTTAAAAATACCGTTCTTCGGTCGAAGTTATAAGATTCGTTCGAGTGAGAGCCAGTAACAGAATAGTAAACCGTATTGTACATTTATCCGATACTTATCAAGTAATGGCTTATCATATATGGCGTATGCATAGCAGTTACTGCGCTGCGTGAATTGAAACGGCGAATTGAAATTTGCTGTCGGCAAATAAGGGAAAGGCTTGAAATCTTTGAACACGTGTGAGTTTCTACCAAACCATCCGCTCGAACTCTCGAGCATACTATTGCTGAAACGTTTACGCTATCGTGCGAACTTTTCGCTAGGAAATGCGCTTTCTAATCCAGAAACTAATAATTTTCAAATTTATTATTACTATACATTCGCTGGTACAAATCGTTTGTTGTGGCATATTTATTTTTTTTGTATCTTTTATTTAAAATTGGCAATCATATTTTATAAAGCGATACTACAAAAGATATTGCTAAGAATTCAAAATTCCTAGGGATCATTTATATTATCGCTCTGTTAAAAAAATTGAAAGAATTAAGAAAATGAAATTACTCTTCTTCGAAACAATTATACACAGATAATCGATAAATTCGTAATATTTTTTAATAATGTATTCGATTTATATTAATATATTAGTACGATGAACGTGTCTTCGAAAAATGGAGCAGCTATTTATGAACGCATACAATTAATCATAGAAGTATCAAACCTTTAGATATCAATGTTAGTTCTTTAAAATATAATTTATTTTTCCATACAGTTTGCTTCGTTTCAAACACGCCATACGTTTATAAAATAAACCTTTAAGTGTTTCTTAACACGTTAAGCGCCACGCCGGTCCCTGCGGACCGACGCTGAGATTTTCATTTAGGCATCATTGATTTCTCAGGACTGACGGTATTAATTTAAAAAAACAATACTTTATAATTCGAATTAAACAAAGATTCGACTTTGCAGGCATTTATAATTTTCTTCTTAAATTCTTAACTACTTTACAACTAAATGTTTTTTAATCGGTATCGCAACACACAGGTTAACGAGAAATCGACCGAAATCAGCGTGGCGTTTAACGTGTTAAAAACAGATTTTGATTTAGTTTTTTATTTGCAAAATTCGATCGATACCCAAGATGATCTGATACTTTTGCCAGCAACCGTATAATTAATCCACATTCCTTTTCCACTAAAATAAAATAAAAATAGTAAAAATACGAAATTGAAATTAACACTTGGTAAGAAAAGCAACATAAAACCTTCTCAACGCTGGAAATCGAATAACCTGACAACGCAAAGAAGCCTTTCTTACAAAGAACACCTTACAATGGGAAAACAGTTAACCACAAGCCCATTCCCTCGAACACGTCGATCGATCCAGGAATCAGCAAGTAATGGTCTACTTCT
This sequence comes from Ctenoplectra terminalis, assembly GCA_019453375.1. Lineage (NCBI taxonomy): Eukaryota > Metazoa > Arthropoda > Insecta > Hymenoptera > Apidae > Ctenoplectra > Ctenoplectra terminalis. Next base: position 3,153 of record SMSQ01019075.1, on the reverse strand, counting down.
TCGGCTAACACGCCACCTAATCGAGCAACGGTCAATTAAGTATTCACCTTACAACGCATTAGCGTGGACGACAATTACTCTTCGTCCCATTTCGCGACGCAGTCCACGATCCTCGCGAGCGCACAATCGGAATACACATCACCATCCGAGAGGCGACTCGCTTGGAACAGGTAGCATACGTTAACCGGGCTATCCAGGACGGTTCGAGCTTTGTGTGAACCTGATTCTGAAACGCGATTCAACGCAAATTGACGGAGCTCGGTCTGTCGTTAGCCGAGATCACGTATTCTCAAAGCAGCCCTTTCGAGAACGCTTCGAGAAACACAACGTCGCGTGTCCTTCTCCGGTCCAACCACCCTCGAGGAATCATCCCCTTGTCCTCTTCTGTTTGGCCAGCACTTGAACCGCGCCACGATCCTGTGCGCGTTCGAGGGAACCCCGTGTGCCGTGCCCGTTTCTTTTCAGCCATGGGCACCGTGTGCCTCTCTTTCCGTGGATCTGTAGCTTTCGTTAATAGCGAAGGTCTTTTGGAAGCGAAGAGGACACCCGTGGAGAGCGTGTTTCTTGAGAGCTGCGTCAATATTGACGCGTTCTCGGTGCAAGTCGGCAAACGCGCTTCTGAAATCCGCGACGACGGACTCTGATGACACCTGTCACGGTCTGCGAGAAGAAGGCTGGATTCGTGGGGAACCTGAGGGTTTAGAATCTATTTCTGGCGTTGGCGAGCGATGGAATTTTTTTAGGATTTTTTGAGAAAGGTCGTTAAGTAGGATTTATGGAGAAATTAGGTACACGAAGGAACGGGATATTTCTTTTTCGTTAAAAAATAGAAAACGATTTATAGAAGGAACATGTATAATTATAAGTTTGCTTCTGTGTTTGGGATGGTTTATTTAAGTTCAAAAATATAGAGTAGAAGCGTAAAGTGTAAAGTTCTATTAAAATCTTAATGATAACTCAGGTCTGATAGAGTTCTCTCCAGATTCTGTAAATCTTCCAAAGCTGCGTTACGTTTTGTCTATTCGAAACTTGAAATCACACCGCAGAGATTTTTTCGCAGAAATACAGTTTCAAACGATTCGAACAAATCAATAATCTTGCAACGTGTCTATTTGAAACCAGAAATCACTCTGCAAATATTTTTTTGCAAAAAATACAGTTTCAAACGATTCGAACAAATCAATGATCTTGCAACGTTTCATCTCGTTTGTTTCCACAGCCTCCATCGAAATCGTGTCGATGATTTCCATGGCGGCTCGCAAACCGCGTCGCCCTCGGTTTCCTGGAAGCGGTAGGCTCGGTGCGAGCGCGTCTGCGCAAGAAAACGAGCTCGCTTGCGCGCACGCGCATTTTTACGGTTGCTCGGATGCGAGGGCGCATGCGCGTCGCTGCGGAACGCGCACGGAATGGGACGGAGCGCGGTAATTAAAATGCTACGTACGAACCGCGCGGTGCGGCTCGAAGCTCCCTTTCTTTCTCGGACAAATAAATTCAACGCCGGCCGCTCGTTCCTCTTCGTTCCACGAGCGGTTTCGCTGGAAATCGTCGGCAGAGCCGGGGCTGCCGCAACGTTGCCTGCTGAAAGAAATAAAAGCAAGAACAGGAGAGAGAAAGAGAGGCAGGAAAAAAAAAAGAATCGCAACTCGTAACAAGCGAGAGAGCGCTTGTGGCGACAGCGATACTAATTTCACCTCTGCATTCCATCGCCCCGTTGGCCTGTTGCCTTAAGGCACGCCTCGTTCACGCTCGTCGCAGCCGCGCGAACGACGCGCGTACTTAAGGACAGATTTTTCGCGGCGGAACCGGGAAACGAAAATTTGTAACGACATTGCAGATGTTTCGCTTCGCGTTTCTGTTTCAGGTTATTTATATTCGACTATTCGACGCGTTATTAATTCCTACGGATTTATGTACGGTGGGGATCATTAGTTGCAGGCTCCTTGCTGATAGAAACTGGAATAAGCACGGCGAGATGTGACATGTAATGGCAACACTTATCGTTGATGTCGGTACGTGTATTTTAGGGAGGATGGATTTGATATTGCAAAGATGCAGATTTAAATTGAGGATGTCTTGCGGTGGTAGTTATAGTTTGTGAAAATGATAACCATTTCATGTTTTTTGTATCGATTCATCTCTATCTAGGTTGTATTAAAAAATTTTGTTAATTATTTCACAGAATGTTAGTTTGTCTTCTAGTAAAATGTTATATTGTGCTTAGAAAATATTAGAAAATATTAGAAAAATGTTATTATTGTTTAATGTGTAATATTACTTATTGTGCATACTTAAAATTCTAAGCATTCCCACCATATTTCATAGCTTTAATATCTTTTTTTTTTCTGTTTAAGTTAAATTCAATTTACCGTTATCTATACAATGGTGAACATAATTAGTAGTATCCGTATAATTAATAAGATAACCCGGAGCTAATTCGATTAGCAGTCAGGCCCGGTAGAAAATCTTGTATGAAATGCACTTTCCATTTGAGGAGTTGATTCATTTGCATTGGAACAGTTTTGATTGAAATTTGTCCGTCCAACGAGCGCAAATGGTGCGTGAAAAGGTTTAAATGTTAGAGGCTGCTAAAGAAAAGTATGAGAAAAACTAACACCTGAGTGAATTAGGTACATGAAAGGGTTTATCAAACGCGGTTGAATAATTAAGATAAGTATTAATAGGGCAACACGTGAAAATTCTACTTTTCCGTGTCACCGTTGAAGATAACAGCTCTGCTAATACGGTCCTGATAAAAGTTCCGCATTGTATAAATATAAATTGTGAAATTACAGTTATCATGTGTGTAACTGCGGCCAGATTGACAATTTACATTGAATTGTAATCTTAATGGAAAGATAAAATTGATTACTCGTTAAGTGGTTACGGGTTCGATCATACGAACATTGATTCCTTGACTTTCACGATCACATCTACAAATCGCATCACGCATGAAACACAAACCTGTAAAAAACAGATCTGCAATCCGTTAAATGCAAACCGGCAACGATCTCGTTACAGTATGTACACAATTCTCAACAAGGAAAACGCGCGGTAATCGACCGTTCAGCTCAACGTTAAAATAACGAGTGTCTTCGGATAGTTTTCCAAATCTCAGCTAGCATTACCGAGGGCCGAGGATCTGTTTTTTTTTTC